>JASGCC010002322.1:0-29186 GCA_030067915.1 Hydractinia echinata
ACATCCCGGTGTCGTAGGCTATTGAGTTTTTCATGTTACATTTTTTTATCACTACGACTGTGACGTATCTTTTTTACAAAACAGGCGCTGAGTAAATCAAGTAAGGGACATGATTAGAAGTTTTTTTCCCTCCAAAACGACTACGATCTTGCTGCAATAAACGCGCCACGTCCCAAAAGAATGGATTAGGAGCGTTAGACTAAGAAAATCGCGATGTAGTTACTTTGCTAATTAACGTTTTCATATGAAAAATATGTCTGAAATTACCCTAGCTTGCCTACGTTGGAACTTTTTACCACAAATTTTAAAGCTCAGGGTTGCCGTAATGAATCGATAGAGCTTGAAAAGAGCTTTCAAACGCACACAAACACGACCCATTTCCGACGATCCAGTCAAGAAATACGACCTTTAAAGTTTGAACAATTTTCGATATAAGGTCATAATAAATCGTAGATATCTGCCCGTACGTCTGTCTACGACCATACCACGATGAACACACCTGTTCTCGTCCGATCACGGAAGTTAAGCATCGTCGGGCCGGGATAGTACTTGGATGGGGACCGCCTGGGAACTCCCGGTGTCGTAGGCTATTGAGTTTTTCATGTTACATTTTTTATCACTACGACTGTGACGTATCTTTTTTACAAAACAGGCGCTGAGTAAATCAAGTAAGGGACATGATTAGAAGTTTTTTTCCCTCCAAAACGACTACGATCTTGCTGCAATAAACGCGCCACGTCCCAAAAGAATGGATTAGGAGCGTTAGACTAAGAAAATCGCGATGTAGTTACTTTGCTAATTAACGTTTTCATATGAAAAATATGTCTGAAATTACCCTAGCTTGCCTACGTTGGAACTTTTTACCACAAATTTTAAAGCTCAGGGTTGCCGTAATGAATCGATAGAGCTTGAAAAGAGCTTTCAAACGCACACAAACACGACCCATTTCCGACGATCCAGTCAAGAAATACGACCTTTAAAGTTTGAACAATTTTCGATATAAGGTCATAATAAATCGTAGATATCTGCCCGTACGTCTGTCTACGACCATACCACGATGAACACACCTGTTCTCGTCCGATCACGGAAGTTAAGCATCGTCGGGCCGGGATAGTACTTGGATGGGGGACCGCCTGGGAACTCCCGGTGTCGTAGGCTATTGAGTTTTTCATGTTACATTTTTTATCACTACGACTGTGACGTATCTTTTTTACAAAACAGGCGCTGAGTAAATCAAGTAAGGGACATGATTAGAAGTTTTTTTCCCTCCAAAACGACTACGATCTTGCTGCAATAAACGCGCCACGTCCCAAAAGAATGGATTAGGAGCGTTAGACTAAGAAAATCGCGATGTAGTTACTTTGCTAATTAACGTTTTCATATGAAAAATATGTCTGAAATTACCCTAGCTTGCCTACGTTGGAACTTTTTACCACAAATTTTAAAGCTCAGGGTTGCCGTAATGAATCGATAGAGCTTGAAAAGAGCTTTCAAACGCACACAAACACGACCCATTTCCGACGATCCAGTCAAGAAATACGACCTTTAAAGTTTGAACAATTTTCGATATAAGGTCATAATAAATCGTAGATATCTGCCCGTACGTCTGTCTACGACCATACCACGATGAACACACCTGTTCTCGTCCGATCACGGAAGTTAAGCATCGTCGGGCCGGGATAGTACTTGGATGGGGGACCGCCTGGGAACTCCCGGTGTCGTAGGCTATTGAGTTTTTCATGTTACATTTTTTATCACTACGACTGTGACGTATCTTTTTTACAAAACAGGCGCTGAGTAAATCAAGTAAGGGACATGATTAGAAGTTTTTTTCCCTCCAAAACGACTACGATCTTGCTGCAATAAACGCGCCACGTCCCAAAAGAATGGATTAGGAGCGTTAGACTAAGAAAATCGCGATGTAGTTACTTTGCTAATTAACGTTTTCATATGAAAAATATGTCTGAAATTACCCTAGCTTGCCTACGTTGGAACTTTTTACCACAAATTTTAAAGCTCAGGGTTGCCGTAATGAATCGATAGAGCTTGAAAAGAGCTTTCAAACGCACACAAACACGACCCATTTCCGACGATCCAGTCAAGAAATACGACCTTTAAAGTTTGAACAATTTTCGATATAAGGTCATAATAAATCGTAGATATCTGCCCGTACGTCTGTCTACGACCATACCACGATGAACACACCTGTTCTCGTCCGATCACGGAAGTTAAGCATCGTCGGGCCGGGATAGTACTTGGATGGGGGACCGCCTGGGAACTCCCGGTGTCGTAGGCTATTGAGTTTTTCATGTTACATTTTTTATCACTACGACTGTGACGTATCTTTTTTACAAAACAGGCGCTGAGTAAATCAAGTAAGGGACATGATTAGAAGTTTTTTTCCCTCCAAAACGACTACGATCTTGCTGCAATAAACGCGCCACGTCCCAAAAGAATGGATTAGGAGCGTTAGACTAAGAAAATCGCGATGTAGTTACTTTGCTAATTAACGTTTTCATATGAAAAATATGTCTGAAATTACCCTAGCTTGCCTACGTTGGAACTTTTTACCACAAATTTTAAAGCTCAGGGTTGCCGTAATGAATCGATAGAGCTTGAAAAGAGCTTTCAAACGCACACAAACACGACCCATTTCCGACGATCCAGTCAAGAAATACGACCTTTAAAGTTTGAACAATTTTCGATATAAGGTCATAATAAATCGTAGATATCTGCCCGTACGTCTGTCTACGACCATACCACGATGAACACACCTGTTCTCGTCCGATCACGGAAGTTAAGCATCGTCGGGCCGGGATAGTACTTGGATGGGGGACCGCCTGGGAACTCCCGGTGTCGTAGGCTATTGAGTTTTTCATGTTACATTTTTTATCACTACGACTGTGACGTATCTTTTTTACAAAACAGGCGCTGAGTAAATCAAGTAAGGGACATGATTAGAAGTTTTTTTCCCTCCAAAACGACTACGATCTTGCTGCAATAAACGCGCCACGTCCCAAAAAATGGATTAGGAGCGTTAGACTAAGAAAATCGCGATGTAGTTACTTTGCTAATTAACGTTTTCATATGAAAAATATGTCTGAAATTACCCTAGCTTGCCTACGTTGGAACTTTTTACCACAAATTTTAAAGCTCAGGGTTGCCGTAATGAATCGATAGAGCTTGAAAAGAGCTTTCAAACGCACACAAACACGACCCATTTCCGACGATCCAGTCAAGAAATACGACCTTTAAAGTTTGAACAATTTTCGATATAAGGTCATAATAAATCGTAGATATCTGCCCGTACGTCTGTCTACGACCATACCACGATGAACACACCTGTTCTCGTCCGATCACGGAAGTTAAGCATCGTCGGGCCGGGATAGTACTTGGATGGGGGACCGCCTGGGAACTCCCGGTGTCGTAGGCTATTGAGTTTTTCATGTTACATTTTTTATCACTACGACTGTGACGTATCTTTTTTACAAAACAGGCGCTGAGTAAATCAAGTAAGGGACATGATTAGAAGTTTTTTTCCCTCCAAAACGACTACGATCTTGCTGCAATAAACGCGCCACGTCCCAAAAGAATGGATTAGGAGCGTTAGACTAAGAAAATCGCGATGTAGTTACTTTGCTAATTAACGTTTTCATATGAAAAATATGTCTGAAATTACCCTAGCTTGCCTACGTTGGAACTTTTTACCACAAATTTTAAAGCTCAGGGTTGCCGTAATGAATCGATAGAGCTTGAAAAGAGCTTTCAAACGCACACAAACACGACCCATTTCCGACGATCCAGTCAAGAAATACGACCTTTAAAGTTTGAACAATTTTCGATATAAGGTCATAATAAATCGTAGATATCTGCCCGTACGTCTGTCTACGACCATACCACGATGAACACACCTGTTCTCGTCCGATCACGGAAGTTAAGCATCGTCGGGCCGGGATAGTACTTGGATGGGGGACCGCCTGGGAACTCCCGGTGTCGTAGGCTATTGAGTTTTTCATGTTACATTTTTTATCACTACGACTGTGACGTATCTTTTTTACAAAACAGGCGCTGAGTAAATCAAGTAAGGGACATGATTAGAAGTTTTTTTCCCTCCAAAACGACTACGATCTTGCTGCAATAAACGCGCCACGTCCCAAAAGAATGGATTAGGAGCGTTAGACTAAGAAAATCGCGATGTAGTTACTTTGCTAATTAACGTTTTCATATGAAAAATATGTCTGAAATTACCCTAGCTTGCCTACGTTGGAACTTTTTACCACAAATTTTAAAGCTCAGGGTTGCCGTAATGAATCGATAGAGCTTGAAAAGAGCTTTCAAACGCACACAAACACGACCCATTTCCGACGATCCAGTCAAGAAATACGACCTTTAAAGTTTGAACAATTTTCGATATAAGGTCATAATAAATCGTAGATATCTGCCCGTACGTCTGTCTACGACCATACCACGATGAACACACCTGTTCTCGTCCGATCACGGAAGTTAAGCATCGTCGGGCCGGGATAGTACTTGGATGGGGGACCGCCTGGGAACTCCCGGTGTCGTAGGCTATTGAGTTTTTCATGTTACATTTTTTATCACTACGACTGTGACGTATCTTTTTTACAAAACAGGCGCTGAGTAAATCAAGTAAGGGACATGATTAGAAGTTTTTTTCCCTCCAAAACGACTACGATCTTGCTGCAATAAACGCGCCACGTCCCAAAAGAATGGATTAGGAGCGTTAGACTAAGAAAATCGCGATGTAGTTACTTTGCTAATTAACGTTTTCATATGAAAAATATGTCTGAAATTACCCTAGCTTGCCTACGTTGGAACTTTTTACCACAAATTTTAAAGCTCAGGGTTGCCGTAATGAATCGATAGAGCTTGAAAAGAGCTTTCAAACGCACACAAACACGACCCATTTCCGACGATCCAGTCAAGAAATACGACCTTTAAAGTTTGAACAATTTTCGATATAAGGTCATAATAAATCGTAGATATCTGCCCGTACGTCTGTCTACGACCATACCACGATGAACACACCTGTTCTCGTCCGATCACGGAAGTTAAGCATCGTCGGGCCGGGATAGTACTTGGATGGGGGACCGCCTGGGAACTCCCGGTGTCGTAGGCTATTGAGTTTTTCATGTTACATTTTTTATCACTACGACTGTGACGTATCTTTTTTACAAAACAGGCGCTGAGTAAATCAAGTAAGGGACATGATTAGAAGTTTTTTTCCCTCCAAAACGACTACGATCTTGCTGCAATAAACGCGCCACGTCCCAAAAGAATGGATTAGGAGCGTTAGACTAAGAAAATCGCGATGTAGTTACTTTGCTAATTAACGTTTTCATATGAAAAATATGTCTGAAATTACCCTAGCTTGCCTACGTTGGAACTTTTTACCACAAATTTTAAAGCTCAGGGTTGCCGTAATGAATCGATAGAGCTTGAAAAGAGCTTTCAAACGCACACAAACACGACCCATTTCCGACGATCCAGTCAAGAAATACGACCTTTAAAGTTTGAACAATTTTCGATATAAGGTCATAATAAATCGTAGATATCTGCCCGTACGTCTGTCTACGACCATACCACGATGAACACACCTGTTCTCGTCCGATCACGGAAGTTAAGCATCGTCGGGCCGGGATAGTACTTGGATGGGGGACCGCCTGGGAACTCCCGGTGTCGTAGGCTATTGAGTTTTTCATGTTACATTTTTTATCACTACGACTGTGACGTATCTTTTTTACAAAACAGGCGCTGAGTAAATCAAGTAAGGGACATGATTAGAAGTTTTTTTCCCTCCAAAACGACTACGATCTTGCTGCAATAAACGCGCCACGTCCCAAAAGAATGGATTAGGAGCGTTAGACTAAGAAAATCGCGATGTAGTTACTTTGCTAATTAACGTTTTCATATGAAAAATATGTCTGAAATTACCCTAGCTTGCCTACGTTGGAACTTTTTACCACAAATTTTAAAGCTCAGGGTTGCCGTAATGAATCGATAGAGCTTGAAAAGAGCTTTCAAACGCACACAAACACGACCCATTTCCGACGATCCAGTCAAGAAATACGACCTTTAAAGTTTGAACAATTTTCGATATAAGGTCATAATAAATCGTAGATATCTGCCCGTACGTCTGTCTACGACCATACCACGATGAACACACCTGTTCTCGTCCGATCACGGAAGTTAAGCATCGTCGGGCCGGGATAGTACTTGGATGGGGGACCGCCTGGGAACTCCCGGTGTCGTAGGCTATTGAGTTTTTCATGTTACATTTTTTATCACTACGACTGTGACGTATCTTTTTTACAAAACAGGCGCTGAGTAAATCAAGTAAGGGACATGATTAGAAGTTTTTTTCCCTCCAAAACGACTACGATCTTGCTGCAATAAACGCGCCACGTCCCAAAAGAATGGATTAGGAGCGTTAGACTAAGAAAATCGCGATGTAGTTACTTTGCTAATTAACGTTTTCATATGAAAAATATGTCTGAAATTACCCTAGCTTGCCTACGTTGGAACTTTTTACCACAAATTTTAAAGCTCAGGGTTGCCGTAATGAATCGATAGAGCTTGAAAAGAGCTTTCAAACGCACACAAACACGACCCATTTCCGACGATCCAGTCAAGAAATACGACCTTTAAAGTTTGAACAATTTTCGATATAAGGTCATAATAAATCGTAGATATCTGCCCGTACGTCTGTCTACGACCATACCACGATGAACACACCTGTTCTCGTCCGATCACGGAAGTTAAGCATCGTCGGGCCGGGATAGTACTTGGATGGGGGACCGCCTGGGAACTCCCGGTGTCGTAGGCTATTGAGTTTTTCATGTTACATTTTTTATCACTACGACTGTGACGTATCTTTTTTACAAAACAGGCGCTGAGTAAATCAAGTAAGGGACATGATTAGAAGTTTTTTTCCCTCCAAAACGACTACGATCTTGCTGCAATAAACGCGCCACGTCCCAAAAGAATGGATTAGGAGCGTTAGACTAAGAAAATCGCGATGTAGTTACTTTGCTAATTAACGTTTTCATATGAAAAATATGTCTGAAATTACCCTAGCTTGCCTACGTTGGAACTTTTTACCACAAATTTTAAAGCTCAGGGTTGCCGTAATGAATCGATAGAGCTTGAAAAGAGCTTTCAAACGCACACAAACACGACCCATTTCCGACGATCCAGTCAAGAAATACGACCTTTAAAGTTTGAACAATTTTCGATATAAGGTCATAATAAATCGTAGATATCTGCCCGTACGTCTGTCTACGACCATACCACGATGAACACACCTGTTCTCGTCCGATCACGGAAGTTAAGCATCGTCGGGCCGGGATAGTACTTGGATGGGGGACCGCCTGGGAACTCCCGGTGTCGTAGGCTATTGAGTTTTTCATGTTACATTTTTTATCACTACGACTGTGACGTATCTTTTTTACAAAACAGGCGCTGAGTAAATCAAGTAAGGGACATGATTAGAAGTTTTTTTCCCTCCAAAACGACTACGATCTTGCTGCAATAAACGCGCCACGTCCCAAAAGAATGGATTAGGAGCGTTAGACTAAGAAAATCGCGATGTAGTTACTTTGCTAATTAACGTTTTCATATGAAAAATATGTCTGAAATTACCCTAGCTTGCCTACGTTGGAACTTTTTACCACAAATTTTAAAGCTCAGGGTTGCCGTAATGAATCGATAGAGCTTGAAAAGAGCTTTCAAACGCACACAAACACGACCCATTTCCGACGATCCAGTCAAGAAATACGACCTTTAAAGTTTGAACAATTTTCGATATAAGGTCATAATAAATCGTAGATATCTGCCCGTACGTCTGTCTACGACCATACCACGATGAACACACCTGTTCTCGTCCGATCACGGAAGTTAAGCATCGTCGGGCCGGGATAGTACTTGGATGGGGGACCGCCTGGGAACTCCCGGTGTCGTAGGCTATTGAGTTTTTCATGTTACATTTTTTATCACTACGACTGTGACGTATCTTTTTTACAAAACAGGCGCTGAGTAAATCAAGTAAGGGACATGATTAGAAGTTTTTTTCCCTCCAAAACGACTACGATCTTGCTGCAATAAACGCGCCACGTCCCAAAAGAATGGATTAGGAGCGTTAGACTAAGAAAATCGCGATGTAGTTACTTTGCTAATTAACGTTTTCATATGAAAAATATGTCTGAAATTACCCTAGCTTGCCTACGTTGGAACTTTTTACCACAAATTTTAAAGCTCAGGGTTGCCGTAATGAATCGATAGAGCTTGAAAAGAGCTTTCAAACGCACACAAACACGACCCATTTCCGACGATCCAGTCAAGAAATACGACCTTTAAAGTTTGAACAATTTTCGATATAAGGTCATAATAAATCGTAGATATCTGCCCGTACGTCTGTCTACGACCATACCACGATGAACACACCTGTTCTCGTCCGATCACGGAAGTTAAGCATCGTCGGGCCGGGATAGTACTTGGATGGGGGACCGCCTGGGAACTCCCGGTGTCGTAGGCTATTGAGTTTTTCATGTTACATTTTTTATCACTACGACTGTGACGTATCTTTTTTACAAAACAGGCGCTGAGTAAATCAAGTAAGGGACATGATTAGAAGTTTTTTTCCCTCCAAAACGACTACGATCTTGCTGCAATAAACGCGCCACGTCCCAAAAGAATGGATTAGGAGCGTTAGACTAAGAAAATCGCGATGTAGTTACTTTGCTAATTAACGTTTTCATATGAAAAATATGTCTGAAATTACCCTAGCTTGCCTACGTTGGAACTTTTTACCACAAATTTTAAAGCTCAGGGTTGCCGTAATGAATCGATAGAGCTTGAAAAGAGCTTTCAAACGCACACAAACACGACCCATTTCCGACGATCCAGTCAAGAAATACGACCTTTAAAGTTTGAACAATTTTCGATATAAGGTCATAATAAATCGTAGATATCTGCCCGTACGTCTGTCTACGACCATACCACGATGAACACACCTGTTCTCGTCCGATCACGGAAGTTAAGCATCGTCGGGCCGGGATAGTACTTGGATGGGGGACCGCCTGGGAACTCCCGGTGTCGTAGGCTATTGAGTTTTTCATGTTACATTTTTTATCACTACGACTGTGACGTATCTTTTTTACAAAACAGGCGCTGAGTAAATCAAGTAAGGGACATGATTAGAAGTTTTTTTCCCTCCAAAACGACTACGATCTTGCTGCAATAAACGCGCCACGTCCCAAAAGAATGGATTAGGAGCGTTAGACTAAGAAAATCGCGATGTAGTTACTTTGCTAATTAACGTTTTCATATGAAAAATATGTCTGAAATTACCCTAGCTTGCCTACGTTGGAACTTTTTACCACAAATTTTAAAGCTCAGGGTTGCCGTAATGAATCGATAGAGCTTGAAAAGAGCTTTCAAACGCACACAAACACGACCCATTTCCGACGATCCAGTCAAGAAATACGACCTTTAAAGTTTGAACAATTTTCGATATAAGGTCATAATAAATCGTAGATATCTGCCCGTACGTCTGTCTACGACCATACCACGATGAACACACCTGTTCTCGTCCGATCACGGAAGTTAAGCATCGTCGGGCCGGGATAGTACTTGGATGGGGGACCGCCTGGGAACTCCCGGTGTCGTAGGCTATTGAGTTTTTCATGTTACATTTTTTATCACTACGACTGTGACGTATCTTTTTTACAAAACAGGCGCTGAGTAAATCAAGTAAGGGACATGATTAGAAGTTTTTTTCCCTCCAAAACGACTACGATCTTGCTGCAATAAACGCGCCACGTCCCAAAAGAATGGATTAGGAGCGTTAGACTAAGAAAATCGCGATGTAGTTACTTTGCTAATTAACGTTTTCATATGAAAAATATGTCTGAAATTACCCTAGCTTGCCTACGTTGGAACTTTTTACCACAAATTTTAAAGCTCAGGGTTGCCGTAATGAATCGATAGAGCTTGAAAAGAGCTTTCAAACGCACACAAACACGACCCATTTCCGACGATCCAGTCAAGAAATACGACCTTTAAAGTTTGAACAATTTTCGATATAAGGTCATAATAAATCGTAGATATCTGCCCGTACGTCTGTCTACGACCATACCACGATGAACACACCTGTTCTCGTCCGATCACGGAAGTTAAGCATCGTCGGGCCGGGATAGTACTTGGATGGGGGACCGCCTGGGAACTCCCGGTGTCGTAGGCTATTGAGTTTTTCATGTTACATTTTTTATCACTACGACTGTGACGTATCTTTTTTACAAAACAGGCGCTGAGTAAATCAAGTAAGGGACATGATTAGAAGTTTTTTTCCCTCCAAAACGACTACGATCTTGCTGCAATAAACGCGCCACGTCCCAAAAGAATGGATTAGGAGCGTTAGACTAAGAAAATCGCGATGTAGTTACTTTGCTAATTAACGTTTTCATATGAAAAATATGTCTGAAATTACCCTAGCTTGCCTACGTTGGAACTTTTTACCACAAATTTTAAAGCTCAGGGTTGCCGTAATGAATCGATAGAGCTTGAAAAGAGCTTTCAAACGCACACAAACACGACCCATTTCCGACGATCCAGTCAAGAAATACGACCTTTAAAGTTTGAACAATTTTCGATATAAGGTCATAATAAATCGTAGATATCTGCCCGTACGTCTGTCTACGACCATACCACGATGAACACACCTGTTCTCGTCCGATCACGGAAGTTAAGCATCGTCGGGCCGGGATAGTACTTGGATGGGGACCGCCTGGGAACTCCCGGTGTCGTAGGCTATTGAGTTTTTCATGTTACATTTTTTATCACTACGACTGTGACGTATCTTTTTTACAAAACAGGCGCTGAGTAAATCAAGTAAGGGACATGATTAGAAGTTTTTTTCCCTCCAAAACGACTACGATCTTGCTGCAATAAACGCGCCACGTCCCAAAAGAATGGATTAGGAGCGTTAGACTAAGAAAATCGCGATGTAGTTACTTTGCTAATTAACGTTTTCATATGAAAAATATGTCTGAAATTACCCTAGCTTGCCTACGTTGGAACTTTTTACCACAAATTTTAAAGCTCAGGGTTGCCGTAATGAATCGATAGAGCTTGAAAAGAGCTTTCAAACGCACACAAACACGACCCATTTCCGACGATCCAGTCAAGAAATACGACCTTTAAAGTTTGAACAATTTTCGATATAAGGTCATAATAAATCGTAGATATCTGCCCGTACGTCTGTCTACGACCATACCACGATGAACACACCTGTTCTCGTCCGATCACGGAAGTTAAGCATCGTCGGGCCGGGATAGTACTTGGATGGGGGACCGCCTGGGAACTCCCGGTGTCGTAGGCTATTGAGTTTTTCATGTTACATTTTTTATCACTACGACTGTGACGTATCTTTTTTACAAAACAGGCGCTGAGTAAATCAAGTAAGGGACATGATTAGAAGTTTTTTTCCCTCCAAAACGACTACGATCTTGCTGCAATAAACGCGCCACGTCCCAAAAGAATGGATTAGGAGCGTTAGACTAAGAAAATCGCGATGTAGTTACTTTGCTAATTAACGTTTTCATATGAAAAATATGTCTGAAATTACCCTAGCTTGCCTACGTTGGAACTTTTTACCACAAATTTTAAAGCTCAGGGTTGCCGTAATGAATCGATAGAGCTTGAAAAGAGCTTTCAAACGCACACAAACACGACCCATTTCCGACGATCCAGTCAAGAAATACGACCTTTAAAGTTTGAACAATTTTCGATATAAGGTCATAATAAATCGTAGATATCTGCCCGTACGTCTGTCTACGACCATACCACGATGAACACACCTGTTCTCGTCCGATCACGGAAGTTAAGCATCGTCGGGCCGGGATAGTACTTGGATGGGGGACCGCCTGGGAACTCCCGGTGTCGTAGGCTATTGAGTTTTTCATGTTACATTTTTTATCACTACGACTGTGACGTATCTTTTTTACAAAACAGGCGCTGAGTAAATCAAGTAAGGGACATGATTAGAAGTTTTTTTCCCTCCAAAACGACTACGATCTTGCTGCAATAAACGCGCCACGTCCCAAAAGAATGGATTAGGAGCGTTAGACTAAGAAAATCGCGATGTAGTTACTTTGCTAATTAACGTTTTCATATGAAAAATATGTCTGAAATTACCCTAGCTTGCCTACGTTGGAACTTTTTACCACAAATTTTAAAGCTCAGGGTTGCCGTAATGAATCGATAGAGCTTGAAAAGAGCTTTCAAACGCACACAAACACGACCCATTTCCGACGATCCAGTCAAGAAATACGACCTTTAAAGTTTGAACAATTTTCGATATAAGGTCATAATAAATCGTAGATATCTGCCCGTACGTCTGTCTACGACCATACCACGATGAACACACCTGTTCTCGTCCGATCACGGAAGTTAAGCATCGTCGGGCCGGGATAGTACTTGGATGGGGGACCGCCTGGGAACTCCCGGTGTCGTAGGCTATTGAGTTTTTCATGTTACATTTTTTATCACTACGACTGTGACGTATCTTTTTTACAAAACAGGCGCTGAGTAAATCAAGTAAGGGACATGATTAGAAGTTTTTTTCCCTCCAAAACGACTACGATCTTGCTGCAATAAACGCGCCACGTCCCAAAAGAATGGATTAGGAGCGTTAGACTAAGAAAATCGCGATGTAGTTACTTTGCTAATTAACGTTTTCATATGAAAAATATGTCTGAAATTACCCTAGCTTGCCTACGTTGGAACTTTTTACCACAAATTTTAAAGCTCAGGGTTGCCGTAATGAATCGATAGAGCTTGAAAAGAGCTTTCAAACGCACACAAACACGACCCATTTCCGACGATCCAGTCAAGAAATACGACCTTTAAAGTTTGAACAATTTTCGATATAAGGTCATAATAAATCGTAGATATCTGCCCGTACGTCTGTCTACGACCATACCACGATGAACACACCTGTTCTCGTCCGATCACGGAAGTTAAGCATCGTCGGGCCGGGATAGTACTTGGATGGGGGACCGCCTGGGAACTCCCGGTGTCGTAGGCTATTGAGTTTTTCATGTTACATTTTTTATCACTACGACTGTGACGTATCTTTTTTACAAAACAGGCGCTGAGTAAATCAAGTAAGGGACATGATTAGAAGTTTTTTTCCCTCCAAAACGACTACGATCTTGCTGCAATAAACGCGCCACGTCCCAAAAGAATGGATTAGGAGCGTTAGACTAAGAAAATCGCGATGTAGTTACTTTGCTAATTAACGTTTTCATATGAAAAATATGTCTGAAATTACCCTAGCTTGCCTACGTTGGAACTTTTTACCACAAATTTTAAAGCTCAGGGTTGCCGTAATGAATCGATAGAGCTTGAAAAGAGCTTTCAAACGCACACAAACACGACCCATTTCCGACGATCCAGTCAAGAAATACGACCTTTAAAGTTTGAACAATTTTCGATATAAGGTCATAATAAATCGTAGATATCTGCCCGTACGTCTGTCTACGACCATACCACGATGAACACACCTGTTCTCGTCCGATCACGGAAGTTAAGCATCGTCGGGCCGGGATAGTACTTGGATGGGGGACCGCCTGGGAACTCCCGGTGTCGTAGGCTATTGAGTTTTTCATGTTACATTTTTTATCACTACGACTGTGACGTATCTTTTTTACAAAACAGGCGCTGAGTAAATCAAGTAAGGGACATGATTAGAAGTTTTTTTCCCTCCAAAACGACTACGATCTTGCTGCAATAAACGCGCCACGTCCCAAAAGAATGGATTAGGAGCGTTAGACTAAGAAAATCGCGATGTAGTTACTTTGCTAATTAACGTTTTCATATGAAAAATATGTCTGAAATTACCCTAGCTTGCCTACGTTGGAACTTTTTACCACAAATTTTAAAGCTCAGGGTTGCCGTAATGAATCGATAGAGCTTGAAAAGAGCTTTCAAACGCACACAAACACGACCCATTTCCGACGATCCAGTCAAGAAATACGACCTTTAAAGTTTGAACAATTTTCGATATAAGGTCATAATAAATCGTAGATATCTGCCCGTACGTCTGTCTACGACCATACCACGATGAACACACCTGTTCTCGTCCGATCACGGAAGTTAAGCATCGTCGGGCCGGGATAGTACTTGGATGGGGGACCGCCTGGGAACTCCCGGTGTCGTAGGCTATTGAGTTTTTCATGTTACATTTTTTATCACTACGACTGTGACGTATCTTTTTTACAAAACAGGCGCTGAGTAAATCAAGTAAGGGACATGATTAGAAGTTTTTTTCCCTCCAAAACGACTCGATCTTGCTGCAATAAACGCGCCACGTCCCAAAAGAATGGATTAGGAGCGTTAGACTAAGAAAATCGCGATGTAGTTACTTTGCTAATTAACGTTTTCATATGAAAAATATGTCTGAAATTACCCTAGCTTGCCTACGTTGGAACTTTTTACCACAAATTTTAAAGCTCAGGGTTGCCGTAATGAATCGATAGAGCTTGAAAAGAGCTTTCAAACGCACACAAACACGACCCATTTCCGACGATCCAGTCAAGAAATACGACCTTTAAAGTTTGAACAATTTTCGATATAAGGTCATAATAAATCGTAGATATCTGCCCGTACGTCTGTCTACGACCATACCACGATGAACACACCTGTTCTCGTCCGATCACGGAAGTTAAGCATCGTCGGGCCGGGATAGTACTTGGATGGGGGACCGCCTGGGAACTCCCGGTGTCGTAGGCTATTGAGTTTTTCATGTTACATTTTTTATCACTACGACTGTGACGTATCTTTTTTACAAAACAGGCGCTGAGTAAATCAAGTAAGGGACATGATTAGAAGTTTTTTTCCCTCCAAAACGACTCGATCTTGCTGCAATAAACGCGCCACGTCCCAAAAGAATGGATTAGGAGCGTTAGACTAAGAAAATCGCGATGTAGTTACTTTGCTAATTAACGTTTTCATATGAAAAATATGTCTGAAATTACCCTAGCTTGCCTACGTTGGAACTTTTTACCACAAATTTTAAAGCTCAGGGTTGCCGTAATGAATCGATAGAGCTTGAAAAGAGCTTTCAAACGCACACAAACACGACCCATTTCCGACGATCCAGTCAAGAAATACGACCTTTAAAGTTTGAACAATTTTCGATATAAGGTCATAATAAATCGTAGATATCTGCCCGTACGTCTGTCTACGACCATACCACGATGAACACACCTGTTCTCGTCCGATCACGGAAGTTAAGCATCGTCGGGCCGGGATAGTACTTGGATGGGGGACCGCCTGGGAACTCCCGGTGTCGTAGGCTATTGAGTTTTTCATGTTACATTTTTTATCACTACGACTGTGACGTATCTTTTTTACAAAACAGGCGCTGAGTAAATCAAGTAAGGGACATGATTAGAAGTTTTTTTCCCTCCAAAACGACTACGATCTTGCTGCAATAAACGCGCCACGTCCCAAAAGAATGGATTAGGAGCGTTAGACTAAGAAAATCGCGATGTAGTTACTTTGCTAATTAACGTTTTCATATGAAAAATATGTCTGAAATTACCCTAGCTTGCCTACGTTGGAACTTTTTACCACAAATTTTAAAGCTCAGGGTTGCCGTAATGAATCGATAGAGCTTGAAAAGAGCTTTCAAACGCACACAAACACGACCCATTTCCGACGATCCAGTCAAGAAATACGACCTTTAAAGTTTGAACAATTTTCGATATAAGGTCATAATAAATCGTAGATATCTGCCCGTACGTCTGTCTACGACCATACCACGATGAACACACCTGTTCTCGTCCGATCACGGAAGTTAAGCATCGTCGGGCCGGGATAGTACTTGGATGGGGGACCGCCTGGGAACTCCCGGTGTCGTAGGCTATTGAGTTTTTCATGTTACATTTTTTATCACTACGACTGTGACGTATCTTTTTTACAAAACAGGCGCTGAGTAAATCAAGTAAGGGACATGATTAGAAGTTTTTTTCCCTCCAAAACGACTCGATCTTGCTGCAATAAACGCGCCACGTCCCAAAAGAATGGATTAGGAGCGTTAGACTAAGAAAATCGCGATGTAGTTACTTTGCTAATTAACGTTTTCATATGAAAAATATGTCTGAAATTACCCTAGCTTGCCTACGTTGGAACTTTTTACCACAAATTTTAAAGCTCAGGGTTGCCGTAATGAATCGATAGAGCTTGAAAAGAGCTTTCAAACGCACACAAACACGACCCATTTCCGACGATCCAGTCAAGAAATACGACCTTTAAAGTTTGAACAATTTTCGATATAAGGTCATAATAAATCGTAGATATCTGCCCGTACGTCTGTCTACGACCATACCACGATGAACACACCTGTTCTCGTCCGATCACGGAAGTTAAGCATCGTCGGGCCGGGATAGTACTTGGATGGGGGACCGCCTGGGAACTCCCGGTGTCGTAGGCTATTGAGTTTTTCATGTTACATTTTTTATCACTACGACTGTGACGTATCTTTTTTACAAAACAGGCGCTGAGTAAATCAAGTAAGGGACATGATTAGAAGTTTTTTTCCCTCCAAAACGACTACGATCTTGCTGCAATAAACGCGCCACGTCCCAAAAGATGGATTAGGAGCGTTAGACTAAGAAAATCGCGATGTAGTTACTTTGCTAATTAACGTTTTCATATGAAAAATATGTCTGAAATTACCCTAGCTTGCCTACGTTGGAACTTTTTACCACAAATTTTAAAGCTCAGGGTTGCCGTAATGAATCGATAGAGCTTGAAAAGAGCTTTCAAACGCACACAAACACGACCCATTTCCGACGATCCAGTCAAGAAATACGACCTTTAAAGTTTGAACAATTTTCGATATAAGGTCATAATAAATCGTAGATATCTGCCCGTACGTCTGTCTACGACCATACCACGATGAACACACCTGTTCTCGTCCGATCACGGAAGTTAAGCATCGTCGGGCCGGGATAGTACTTGGATGGGGGACCGCCTGGGAACTCCCGGTGTCGTAGGCTATTGAGTTTTTCATGTTACATTTTTTATCACTACGACTGTGACGTATCTTTTTTACAAAACAGGCGCTGAGTAAATCAAGTAAGGGACATGATTAGAAGTTTTTTTCCCTCCAAAACGACTCGATCTTGCTGCAATAAACGCGCCACGTCCCAAAAGATGGATTAGGAGCGTTAGACTAAGAAAATCGCGATGTAGTTACTTTGCTAATTAACGTTTTCATATGAAAAATATGTCTGAAATTACCCTAGCTTGCCTACGTTGGAACTTTTTACCACAAATTTTAAAGCTCAGGGTTGCCGTAATGAATCGATAGAGCTTGAAAAGAGCTTTCAAACGCACACAAACACGACCCATTTCCGACGATCCAGTCAAGAAATACGACCTTTAAAGTTTGAACAATTTTCGATATAAGGTCATAATAAATCGTAGATATCTGCCCGTACGTCTGTCTACGACCATACCACGATGAACACACCTGTTCTCGTCCGATCACGGAAGTTAAGCATCGTCGGGCCGGGATAGTACTTGGATGGGGGACCGCCTGGGAACTCCCGGTGTCGTAGGCTATTGAGTTTTTCATGTTACATTTTTTATCACTACGACTGTGACGTATCTTTTTTACAAAACAGGCGCTGAGTAAATCAAGTAAGGGACATGATTAGAAGTTTTTTTCCCTCCAAAACGACTCGATCTTGCTGCAATAAACGCGCCACGTCCCAAAAGAATGGATTAGGAGCGTTAGACTAAGAAAATCGCGATGTAGTTACTTTGCTAATTAACGTTTTCATATGAAAAATATGTCTGAAATTACCCTAGCTTGCCTACGTTGGAACTTTTTACCACAAATTTTAAAGCTCAGGGTTGCCGTAATGAATCGATAGAGCTTGAAAAGAGCTTTCAAACGCACACAAACACGACCCATTTCCGACGATCCAGTCAAGAAATACGACCTTTAAAGTTTGAACAATTTTCGATATAAGGTCATAATAAATCGTAGATATCTGCCCGTACGTCTGTCTACGACCATACCACGATGAACACACCTGTTCTCGTCCGATCACGGAAGTTAAGCATCGTCGGGCCGGGATAGTACTTGGATGGGGGACCGCCTGGGAACTCCCGGTGTCGTAGGCTATTGAGTTTTTCATGTTACATTTTTTATCACTACGACTGTGACGTATCTTTTTTACAAAACAGGCGCTGAGTAAATCAAGTAAGGGACATGATTAGAAGTTTTTTTCCCTCCAAAACGACTACGATCTTGCTGCAATAAACGCGCCACGTCCCAAAAGAATGGATTAGGAGCGTTAGACTAAGAAAATCGCGATGTAGTTACTTTGCTAATTAACGTTTTCATATGAAAAATATGTCTGAAATTACCCTAGCTTGCCTACGTTGGAACTTTTTACCACAAATTTTAAAGCTCAGGGTTGCCGTAATGAATCGATAGAGCTTGAAAAGAGCTTTCAAACGCACACAAACACGACCCATTTCCGACGATCCAGTCAAGAAATACGACCTTTAAAGTTTGAACAATTTTCGATATAAGGTCATAATAAATCGTAGATATCTGCCCGTACGTCTGTCTACGACCATACCACGATGAACACACCTGTTCTCGTCCGATCACGGAAGTTAAGCATCGTCGGGCCGGGATAGTACTTGGATGGGGGACCGCCTGGGAACTCCCGGTGTCGTAGGCTATTGAGTTTTTCATGTTACATTTTTTATCACTACGACTGTGACGTATCTTTTTTACAAAACAGGCGCTGAGTAAATCAAGTAAGGGACATGATTAGAAGTTTTTTTCCCTCCAAAACGACTACGATCTTGCTGCAATAAACGCGCCACGTCCCAAAAGATGGATTAGGAGCGTTAGACTAAGAAAATCGCGATGTAGTTACTTTGCTAATTAACGTTTTCATATGAAAAATATGTCTGAAATTACCCTAGCTTGCCTACGTTGGAACTTTTTACCACAAATTTTAAAGCTCAGGGTTGCCGTAATGAATCGATAGAGCTTGAAAAGAGCTTTCAAACGCACACAAACACGACCCATTTCCGACGATCCAGTCAAGAAATACGACCTTTAAAGTTTGAACAATTTTCGATATAAGGTCATAATAAATCGTAGATATCTGCCCGTACGTCTGTCTACGACCATACCACGATGAACACACCTGTTCTCGTCCGATCACGGAAGTTAAGCATCGTCGGGCCGGGATAGTACTTGGATGGGGGACCGCCTGGGAACTCCCGGTGTCGTAGGCTATTGAGTTTTTCATGTTACATTTTTTATCACTACGACTGTGACGTATCTTTTTTACAAAACAGGCGCTGAGTAAATCAAGTAAGGGACATGATTAGAAGTTTTTTTCCCTCCAAAACGACTCGATCTTGCTGCAATAAACGCGCCACGTCCCAAAAGATGGATTAGGAGCGTTAGACTAAGAAAATCGCGATGTAGTTACTTTGCTAATTAACGTTTTCATATGAAAAATATGTCTGAAATTACCCTAGCTTGCCTACGTTGGAACTTTTTACCACAAATTTTAAAGCTCAGGGTTGCCGTAATGAATCGATAGAGCTTGAAAAGAGCTTTCAAACGCACACAAACACGACCCATTTCCGACGATCCAGTCAAGAAATACGACCTTTAAAGTTTGAACAATTTTCGATATAAGGTCATAATAAATCGTAGATATCTGCCCGTACGTCTGTCTACGACCATACCACGATGAACACACCTGTTCTCGTCCGATCACGGAAGTTAAGCATCGTCGGGCCGGGATAGTACTTGGATGGGGGACCGCCTGGGAACTCCCGGTGTCGTAGGCTATTGAGTTTTTCATGTTACATTTTTTATCACTACGACTGTGACGTATCTTTTTTACAAAACAGGCGCTGAGTAAATCAAGTAAGGGACATGATTAGAAGTTTTTTTCCCTCCAAAACGACTCGATCTTGCTGCAATAAACGCGCCACGTCCCAAAAGAATGGATTAGGAGCGTTAGACTAAGAAAATCGCGATGTAGTTACTTTGCTAATTAACGTTTTCATATGAAAAATATGTCTGAAATTACCCTAGCTTGCCTACGTTGGAACTTTTTACCACAAATTTTAAAGCTCAGGGTTGCCGTAATGAATCGATAGAGCTTGAAAAGAGCTTTCAAACGCACACAAACACGACCCATTTCCGACGATCCAGTCAAGAAATACGACCTTTAAAGTTTGAACAATTTTCGATATAAGGTCATAATAAATCGTAGATATCTGCCCGTACGTCTGTCTACGACCATACCACGATGAACACACCTGTTCTCGTCCGATCACGGAAGTTAAGCATCGTCGGGCCGGGATAGTACTTGGATGGGGGACCGCCTGGGAACTCCCGGTGTCGTAGGCTATTGAGTTTTTCATGTTACATTTTTTATCACTACGACTGTGACGTATCTTTTTTACAAAACAGGCGCTGAGTAAATCAAGTAAGGGACATGATTAGAAGTTTTTTTCCCTCCAAAACGACTCGATCTTGCTGCAATAAACGCGCCACGTCCCAAAAGAATGGATTAGGAGCGTTAGACTAAGAAAATCGCGATGTAGTTACTTTGCTAATTAACGTTTTCATATGAAAAATATGTCTGAAATTACCCTAGCTTGCCTACGTTGGAACTTTTTACCACAAATTTTAAAGCTCAGGGTTGCCGTAATGAATCGATAGAGCTTGAAAAGAGCTTTCAAACGCACACAAACACGACCCATTTCCGACGATCCAGTCAAGAAATACGACCTTTAAAGTTTGAACAATTTTCGATATAAGGTCATAATAAATCGTAGATATCTGCCCGTACGTCTGTCTACGACCATACCACGATGAACACACCTGTTCTCGTCCGATCACGGAAGTTAAGCATCGTCGGGCCGGGATAGTACTTGGATGGGGGACCGCCTGGGAACTCCCGGTGTCGTAGGCTATTGAGTTTTTCATGTTACATTTTTTATCACTACGACTGTGACGTATCTTTTTTACAAAACAGGCGCTGAGTAAATCAAGTAAGGGACATGATTAGAAGTTTTTTTCCCTCCAAAACGACTCGATCTTGCTGCAATAAACGCGCCACGTCCCAAAAGATGGATTAGGAGCGTTAGACTAAGAAAATCGCGATGTAGTTACTTTGCTAATTAACGTTTTCATATGAAAAATATGTCTGAAATTACCCTAGCTTGCCTACGTTGGAACTTTTTACCACAAATTTTAAAGCTCAGGGTTGCCGTAATGAATCGATAGAGCTTGAAAAGAGCTTTCAAACGCACACAAACACGACCCATTTCCGACGATCCAGTCAAGAAATACGACCTTTAAAGTTTGAACAATTTTCGATATAAGGTCATAATAAATCGTAGATATCTGCCCGTACGTCTGTCTACGACCATACCACGATGAACACACCTGTTCTCGTCCGATCACGGAAGTTAAGCATCGTCGGGCCGGGATAGTACTTGGATGGGGACCGCCTGGGAACTCCCGGTGTCGTAGGCTATTGAGTTTTTCATGTTACATTTTTTATCACTACGACTGTGACGTATCTTTTTTACAAAACAGGCGCTGAGTAAATCAAGTAAGGGACATGATTAGAAGTTTTTTTCCCTCCAAAACGACTTCGATCTTGCTGCAATAAACGCGCCACGTCCCAAAAGATGGATTAGGAGCGTTAGACTAAGAAAATCGCGATGTAGTTACTTTGCTAATTAACGTTTTCATATGAAAAATATGTCTGAAATTACCCTAGCTTGCCTACGTTGGAACTTTTTACCACAAATTTTAAAGCTCAGGGTTGCCGTAATGAATCGATAGAGCTTGAAAAGAGCTTTCAAACGCACACAAACACGACCCATTTCCGACGATCCAGTCAAGAAATACGACCTTTAAAGTTTGAACAATTTTCGATATAAGGTCATAATAAATCGTAGATATCTGCCCGTACGTCTGTCTACGACCATACCACGATGAACACACCTGTTCTCGTCCGATCACGGAAGTTAAGCATCGTCGGGCCGGGATAGTACTTGGATGGGGGACCGCCTGGGAACTCCCGGTGTCGTAGGCTATTGAGTTTTTCATGTTACATTTTTTATCACTACGACTGTGACGTATCTTTTTTACAAAACAGGCGCTGAGTAAATCAAGTAAGGGACATGATTAGAAGTTTTTTTCCCTCCAAAACGACTCGATCTTGCTGCAATAAACGCGCCACGTCCCAAAAGATGGATTAGGAGCGTTAGACTAAGAAAATCGCGATGTAGTTACTTTGCTAATTAACGTTTTCATATGAAAAATATGTCTGAAATTACCCTAGCTTGCCTACGTTGGAACTTTTTACCACAAATTTTAAAGCTCAGGGTTGCCGTAATGAATCGATAGAGCTTGAAAAGAGCTTTCAAACGCACACAAACACGACCCATTTCCGACGATCCAGTCAAGAAATACGACCTTTAAAGTTTGAACAATTTTCGATATAAGGTCATAATAAATCGTAGATATCTGCCCGTACGTCTGTCTACGACCATACCACGATGAACACACCTGTTCTCGTCCGATCACGGAAGTTAAGCATCGTCGGGCCGGGATAGTACTTGGATGGGGGACCGCCTGGGAACTCCCGGTGTCGTAGGCTATTGAGTTTTTCATGTTACATTTTTTATCACTACGACTGTGACGTATCTTTTTTACAAAACAGGCGCTGAGTAAATCAAGTAAGGGACATGATTAGAAGTTTTTTTCCCTCCAAAACGACTCGATCTTGCTGCAATAAACGCGCCACGTCCCAAAAGATGGATTAGGAGCGTTAGACTAAGAAAATCGCGATGTAGTTACTTTGCTAATTAACGTTTTCATATGAAAAATATGTCTGAAATTACCCTAGCTTGCCTACGTTGGAACTTTTTACCACAAATTTTAAAGCTCAGGGTTGCCGTAATGAATCGATAGAGCTTGAAAAGAGCTTTCAAACGCACACAAACACGACCCATTTCCGACGATCCAGTCAAGAAATACGACCTTTAAAGTTTGAACAATTTTCGATATAAGGTCATAATAAATCGTAGATATCTGCCCGTACGTCTGTCTACGACCATACCACGATGAACACACCTGTTCTCGTCCGATCACGGAAGTTAAGCATCGTCGGGCCGGGATAGTACTTGGATGGGGACCGCCTGGGAACTCCCGGTGTCGTAGGCTATTGAGTTTTTCATGTTACATTTTTTATCACTACGACTGTGACGTATCTTTTTTACAAAACAGGCGCTGAGTAAATCAAGTAAGGGACATGATTAGAATTTTTTTCCCCTCCAAAACGCTACGTATCTTGCATGTCAAGTAAGGGCGCTGACGTCCAAAGAGAATGGATTATCGGAGGACTTGACCTAAGAAAATCGCGATCGTAAGTTACTTTGCTAATTAGACTTTTCAAATAGAGATAAATAAGTCTGAAAAGCTACCTAGCTTGCCTAGTTGGAAACTTTTTACCGCGCGGTGATTTTGTATTAGACACATTTAAAGCTCCATGTTGCGTAATGAATCGATAGCAGCTTGAAAAGAGCTTTTCAAACGCACATAAACACGACCCTATTTCCGATGATCCAGTCCAGAATGGACCTTTAAAAGTTTGACCATTTCGATATAACGTCATAATAATTCGCTACATCAGCTGCCCGTACGTCTGCTCCTACGTACGATACCGAACGATGAACACAACCTGTTCTCGTCCAAATTCACGGAAGTTAAGCATCGGTCGGGTCGGGATAGTAATTAGGATGGGGAGCCAGCCTGCAACTCCCCGCTGCGTCCTAGCTATTGAGTCTTTCATGTTACATTTTGCTATATCACGCACGACTGGACGGAATCTTTGTTTAAAAAATAAGGGCAACTGAAGTAAATCAAGTAAGGGACATGATTCAGAATTTTCTTCCCCTACCAAAGACGGCTACGATCTTCGCTGCTAAATAAGACCGCGACGTCCTCAAACAAATCGGATTAGGAGCGACAGACTAAGAAAATCCGCGATGTACGTTACCTTGCTAAGCTTAACTTTTCATCACTGAAAAAGTACAGTCTGAAAGTACCCTACGCTTGCCTACGTTTGAGACTTTTTCACCACACATTTTAAAGCTTCATGGGTTTGTCGTAATGAATCGATAGACGCTTGACAAGAGTTTTCATACACGCACCGCATAAACACGACCTAATTTCCGATCGATATCCAGAAAATGCGGACCTTAAAGTTGAACATTTCGATATAAAGTCCATAATAAATCGTAAGATATCGCCCGTACGTCTGTCTACGACAATACCACGATGAACACAACCTGTTCTCGTCCCAATCACCGGGAAAGTTAAGCAATCCGTCGGGTCGGATAGTAACTTGGAATGCGGGAGCCGCCTGGGAACTCCCCGGTGTCGGTAGGCTATTGAGTTTTCATGTTACACTTTTTACTAAATCAACCACGACTGTGACGGATCTTTTTAAAAAAATAGGCGCTGAGTAAATCAAGTAAGGGATCATGATTAGTAATTTTTCCTCCAAAAACGTGCTCACGATCTTGCCGCATCAATACAATCGCGCGACGTCCCAAAAATGAATGAATTAGGAGCGGCACAGACTAAGAAAACTCGCGGCAATGTAGTTACTCCTTGGCTAATCTAACTTTCAATATGGAAAAAATAAGTCTGAAAGTACCGCTACGCTTGCTACGTTTGGTAACTTTTTAACCAACAACAATGCATTTTAAAAGGCTATGTTGTCGTATGAATCCGACTAGAGTTGAAAAGAGTTTCAATAACGCACAATAAACACCGAACTATTTTCCGATGAATCCAGTCAGAAATGCGACCCTTTAAAGTTGAAAGCCATTTTCGAATATCACGTCATAATAATTCGTACATATCTGCCCGTACGTCTGTCTACGACGATACCACGATGAACACACCTGTTGTCTGTCAACTCACGGAAGTTAAGCATCCGTCGGTCCCGGGATAGTAACTACTGGATGGCGAGCCGCCTGGCAATCCCGGGTGTCGTAGGCATGTGAGTTTTTCATGCTTACATTTTTTATATCACCAACGACTGGATGGATTCTTTTAAAAAATAGGCACTGAGTAAATCAAGTAAGGGACATGATCAGAATTTTTCCCCTCCAAAACGCTACGATCTGCTGCAATAAACGCGCGACGTGTCAAGAATGGATTCAGGAGCGACAGACTAAGAAAATCGCGTGTAGTCTTACTTCTGCTAATTAATCCTTTTTCAATATGAAAAATAACGTCTGAAAGTACCCTAGCTTGGCCTACGTTGGAACTTTTACCAAACATTTTAAGCTCATGGTTGTCGTAATGAAATCGCCATCAGAGCTTGGAAAAAGACTTTCCAAGCACATAAACACGACTATTTCCGATGATCCAGGTCGCAGAATGCGACCTTTAAAAGTTTGAACCATTCTTCGAATATACACGTCATAATACAACTCGAGATATCTGCCGCGACGTCTGTCTTACGACCATAGCCACGATGAACACACCTGTTCTCGTCCAGATCAGCGAAGACTTAAGCATCGTCCGGGTCTGGATACGTACTTGGAATGGGGGACGGCCTGGGAACTCCCAGGTGTCCTGTAGCCTATCTCGAAGTTTTTTCCATGTTACCATTTTTATTTAGCCACACGACTGTTAGAACAGTGAAGATTGTCTTTGTTTACAAAAAACAAGCGGCTGCAGTAGAATTCAATCGTAAAGCGGGACATGATTAGCCCAAACATTAGCTTTTTTTCCCCTCAAATACGCCTACGAGTCTGCTGCACCATAAACGTCGGGCGACGTGCCAAAAAGAAATGGAATTAGGGAAGCGATTGACGGTAAGAAAATCGCGGAGGGTAGTATACTGCTTGCTATTAACGTTTTCCATAATGAAATAATGTCTGAAAAGTAAACATCTGTCCTCGGGTCTTGCCTAGTTGCGAACTTTTTTACCCGACAATTCTTCTAAGAGCTCATGGTTGCTCGCTAATGAATCGATAGCGAGCTTGAAAAAGAGAGCTTTCAAACACAGCACAGAAAACACGAACCATTATCCCGATCGATCCAGTCAAGAAATGAACGACCATTTAAAAGTCTTGAACAACATTTTCGATATAACTGTCATAATAAATCGTAGATATCCTGCCGTACGTCTATGCTAACCACATAACCACGATGACACACTGTTTCAGGCTCCATCACGAACGGAAGTATAGCATCGTCGGCGGGATAAGTACTTGGATGGGGAGCAGCATGGGAAACTCCCGGTTGTCTGTAGGCTATTGAAGTTTTTTACATGTTTACATTTTTTATATCACTAGCGAATGTGACGGATCTCGTTTTTTTAAACAAAAACGGCGCAGAGTAAATCAAGTAAGGGAACAATGATTAGAAATTTTTTCCGTCCAAACGGCTAACGATCTTGCTCGACTGCACATACAACGCGCGAAGTGCCAAAAGAATGGATTAGGAGCGACAGACTAAAGAAAATCGCCGATGTGACGTTTACTTTGCTAATGTAACTTTTTTCATATGAAAAAAGTAAGCTCTGAAAGTACCCTAGCTTGCCTACGTTGGAACTTTTTCACCTTACACATTTTAAAGCTCATGGTTTGTAATGAATAGATAGAAGCTTGAAAAAGAGGCTTTCCCAAAAACGCAGAGTAAACACGTACCTAATTTCCGATGATCCAGTCCACGAAATGCGACCTTGTATATATTTGAACCCATTTTGATTATAACGTCATAAATAAACTCGTAGATAATCTGCCCGTGACGTCTGTCCTACGACGATATCCTACCGATGACACACCACGCTGTTCTCCGTACCATTACGGAGTTATATGGCTGCCATCGTCGGGTCGGGGATATGGACTTGCGATGGGGAGCCGCTGGAAAAGCTCCCGTGTGTCGTAAGGGCTACTTGAAAGTTTTCTCATGTTACAGTTTTTTATATCACCGAGACTTGACGGATCTTTTCTAAAAAAAAGGCGCTGAGCTAAATCAAGTAAGGGACAATCGATTAGAATTTTTCCCTCAAAACGGCTACGATCTTGCTGCAAATACAAACGCCGCGACGTCCCAAAAGGTGAATGCGATTAGGAGCGACAGCTCAGAAAAATCGCGATTGTAGTACTCTTGGCTAATTATACTTTTTCATATGAAAAATAAGTTGAAGTACGCTAGCATTGCCTACGTTGGAATCTTTTACCACACATTTAAAGCTATGTTGTCGTAATGAATCGATAGAGCTTAGAAAAGAGCTTTCAAACGCACCATAAACAGACCTATTCCGGATGATCCAGTCGCAGAAATGCGACTTTAAGTGTTGAAACCATTTCGATATAAAGCGTCAATAATAAATCGTGATATCTGCCCGGTACGTTCTTCTACGAACCATATCAACGATGAACACACCTGGTTTCGCCAGATCACGGAAGTTAAAGCATCGTCGGGTCGGGATAGTACTTTGATCGGGGAAGCCGCCTGGGAAACTCCGGTGCGTAGGCTATTGAGTTTTTCATGCTTCATTTTATATCCGACCACGCACTGTGACGGAATCTTTTGAAACAAAAATAGGCGCTGAAGTAAATCAAGTAAGGACCAGATGTAGAATTTTTCCCTCCAAAACGGCTACGAAATCTTGCTGCATGAAACGCGCGACGTCCGCAAAAGAATGGATAGGACGGGAATGACTAAAAAAATCGCGAGTGTGTTACTTTGCTTAATTAACTTTTCATATGAAAAATAAGTCCTGAAAGTCTCTAGCTTGCCTACGTTTGTGATCTAACTTTACCACAACATTTTAAAGCCATCGGTTGCTCGAAGTGAAATGATAGAGCTTGAAAAGAGTCCTTTTCAAACGCACATAAACACGACCTATTCCGATGATCCAGTTCCACGAAACGCGAACCTTAAGTTTGAACATTCTTCGATATAATGTCATAATAAATCGTAGATAATCCTGCCGCACGTCTGTCTAACGACCCATACCACGACTGAACACACCGTTCTCGTCCAAATCACGGAAGTAGAGCCATCGTGGGCGGATAAGTATTGGATGGGGAGCCGCCTGGGAACTCCCGTGTTCGTAGGCTTTGAGTTTTCATTTACATTTTTATATCACTACGAACTGTGACGGATCCTTTTAATAACAAAATAGCGCTGAGTAACATCAAGTAAGGGACGTGATAGATTTTTTCCCTGCCGAAAACGGCTACGATGCTCTGCTGCAATAAACGCGCGACGTGCCAAAAGAAGGATTACGGAAGCGACAGACTAGAAAAATCGCGATGTAGTTACTTGCTAATTAAGCTTTTTCATATGAAAAATTAAGTCGAAAGTACCCCTAGCTTGAGCTACGTTGGAACTTTTTACCACCACATTTTTTAAAGCTCATGGTCTGTGGTAATGAATCGATAGAGATTGAAAAGAGCTGTTCTAACGCACATAAACTAACGACATACTACTTTCCGCATGAATCCAGTCCAGAAATGCGACCTGAAAGTTTGCAACCATTTTCGCTATAAACGTCATAATAAACTCGGTAGATAATCGCCCGTACATCTATTACGACATACCACGATGAGCACCTGTTCTCGTCCAATCACGGAAGTTAAGCATCGTCCGGGTCGGGATAGTACTCTGATGTGGAGCCGTCCCCCCTGGGAACATCCCGGTGTCGTAGGTTTCTATTTGATTCTATGTACATTTTATATCACCAACGACTGTGACGGAGTCTTTTAAAAAAATAGGCGCTGAGTAAATCAAGTAACGACATGAATTAGACATTCTTTTCCCTCAAAACGGCCTCGATTTGGCTGCAATACAACGCGCGACGTGCAAATAGAAGCATTAGGAGCGCCAGATCTCAAAGAAAATCGCGGATGGGTAGTTATTTGGCTCGTTAACTTTTGTCATCCATAAAAATAAGTCTGAAAATACCGACTAGCCTTGCCTACGTGGAACTTTTTCACCACACATTTTAAAGCGTCAGGTGGTTGTCGTAACTGAATCGATAGAGCTTGAA
>JASGCC010002323.1:0-29184 GCA_030067915.1 Hydractinia echinata
ATACATTCGACTATACGGGCCGATCCGGGATTTACGGGAAATCGCGGGTTTTCGGTTGCCGGCGATTAAACTGCTTTCATTCGGCGTCTCATCAAAAATGAAAATATTTTTGAAAACTACAAGTCTCATGGGTTTTAGTGGTGAAAAAATAATTTTAAAAATTGTTCGGGAAATGAGTTTACTGCCTGCTTACTTTCTTTGTATACATTCGACTATACGGGCCATTATTTACGGGAAATCGCGGGTTTTCGGTTGCCGGCGATTAAACTGCTTTCATTCGGCGTCTCATCAAAAATGAAAATATTTTTGAAAACTACAAGTCTCATGGGTTTTAGTGGTGAAAAAATAATTTTAAAAATCGTTCGGGAAATGAGTTTACTCCTGCTTACTTTCTTTGTATACATTCGACTATACGGGATTTACGGGAAATCGCGGGTTTTCGGTTGCCGGCGATTAAACTGCTTTCATTCGGCGTCTCATCAAAAATGAAAATATTTTTAAAACTACAAGTCTCATGGGTTTTAGTGGTGAAAAAATAATTTTAAAAATCGTTCGGGAAATGAGTTTACTCCTGCTTACTTTCTTTGTATACATTCGACTATACGGGCCGATCCGGGATTTACGGGAAATCGCGGGTTTTCGGTTGCCGGCGATTAAACTGCTTTCATTCGGCGTCTCATCAAAAATGAAAATATTTTTGAAAACTACAAGTCTCATGGGTTTTAGTGGTGAAAAAATAATTTTAAAAATCGTTCGGGAAATGAGTTTACTCCTGCTTACTTTCTTTGTATACATTCGACTATACGGGATTTACGGGAAATCGCGGGTTTTCGGTTGCCGGCGATTAAACTGCTTTCATTCGGCGTCTCATCAAAAATGAAAATATTTTTGAAAACTACAAGTCTCATGGGTTTTAGTGGTGAAAAAATAATTTTAAAAATCGTTCGGGAAATGAGTTTACTCCCTGCTTACTTTCTTTGTATACATTCGACTATACGGGATTTACGGGAAATCGCGGGTTTTCGGTTGCCGGCGATTAAACTGCTTTCATTCGGCGTCTCATCAAAAATGAAAATATTTTTAAAACTACAAGTCTCATGGGTTTTAGTGGTGAAAAAATAATTTTAAAAATCGTTCGGGAAATGAGTTTACTCCTGCTTACTTTCTTTGTATACATTCGACTATACGGGCCGATCCGGATTTACGGGAAATCGCGGGTTTTCGGTTGCCGGCGATTAAACTGCTTTCATTCGGCGTCTCATCAAAAATGAAAATATTTTTGAAAACTACAAGTCTCATGGGTTTTAGTGGTGAAAAAATAATTTTAAAAATCGTTCGGGAAATGAGTTTACTCCCGCTTACTTTCTTTGTATACATTCGACTATACGGGATTTACGGGAAATCGCGGGTTTTCGGTTGCCGGCGATTAAACTGCTTTCATTCGGCGTCTCATCAAAAATGAAAATATTTTTGAAAACTACAAGTCTCATGGGTTTTAGTGGTGAAAAAATAATTTTAAAAATCGTTCGGGAAATGAGTTTACTCCTGCTTACTTTCTTTGTATACATTCGACTATACGGGATTTACGGGAAATCGCGGGTTTTCGGTTGCCGGCGATTAAACTGCTTTCATTCGGCGTCTCATCAAAAATGAAAATATTTTTTAAAACTACAAGTCTCATGGGTTTTAGTGGTGAAAAAATAATTTTAAAAATCGTTCGGGAAATGAGTTTACTCCTGCTTACTTTCTTTGTATACATTCGACTATACGGGCCGATGGGATTTACGGGAAATCGCGGGTTTTCGGTTGCCGGCGATTAAACTGCTTTCATTCGGCGTCTCATCAAAAATGAAAATATTTTTGAAAACTACAAGTCTCATGGGTTTTAGTGGTGAAAAAATAATTTTAAAAATCGTTCGGGAAATGAGTTTACTCCTGCTTACTTTCTTTGTATACATTCGACTATACGGGCCGATCGGGATTTACGGGAAATCGCGGGTTTTCGGTTGCCGGCGATTAAACTGCTTTCATTCGGCGTCTCATCAAAAATGAAAATATTTTTGAAAACTACAAGTCTCATGGGTTTTAGTGGTGAAAAAATAATTTTAAAAATCGTTCGGGAAATGAGTTTACTCCTGCTTACTTTCTTTGTATACATTCGACTATACGGGATTTACGGGAAATCGCGGGTTTTCGGTTGCCGGCGATTAAACTGCTTTCATTCGGCGTCTCATCAAAAATGAAAATATTTTTAAAACTACAAGTCTCATGGGTTTTAGTGGTGAAAAAAAAAATTTTAAAAATTGTTCGGGAAATGAGTTTACTGCCTGCTTACTTTCTTTGTATACATTCGACTATACGGGCCGAGGGATTTACGGGAAATCGCGGGTTTTCGGTTGCCGGCCATTAAACTGCTTTCATTCGGCGTCTCATCAAAAATGAAAATATTTTTGAAAACTACAAGTCTCATGGGTTTTAGTGGTGAAAAAATAATTTTAAAAATCGTTCGGGAAATGAGTTTACTCCTGCTTACTTTCTTTGTATACATTCGACTATACGGGATCCGGGATTTACGGGAAATCGCGGGTTTTCGGTTGCCGGCGATTAAACTGCTTTCATTCGGCGTCTCATCAAAAATGAAAATATTTTTGAAAACTACAAGTCTCATGGGTTTTAGTGGTGAAAAAATAATTTTAAAAATCGTTTCGGGAAATGAGTTTACTCCTGCTTACTTTCTTTGTATACATTCGACTATACGGGATTTACGGGAAATCGCGGGTTTTCGGTTGCCGGCGATTAAACTGCTTTCATTCGGCGTCTCATCAAAAATGAAAATATTTTTGAAAACTACAAGTCTCATGGGTTTTAGTGGTGAAAAAATAATTTTAAAAATCGTTCGGGAAATGAGTTTACTCCTGCTTACTTTCTTTGTATACATTCGACTATACGGGATCCGGGATTTACGGGAAATCGCGGGTTTTCGGTTGCCGGCGATTAAACTGCTTTCATTCGGCGTCTCATCAAAAATGAAAATATTTTTGAAAACTACAAGTCTCATGGGTTTTAGTGGTGAAAAAATAATTTTAAAAATCGTTCGGGAAATGAGTTTACTCCTGCTTACTTTCTTTGTATACATTCGACTATACGGGCCGATCCGGGATTTACGGGAAATCGCGGGTTTTCGGTTGCCGGCGATTAAACTGCTTTCATTCGGCGTCTCATCAAAAATGAAAATATTTTTGAAAACTACAAGTCTCATGGGTTTTAGTGGTGAAAAAATAATTTTAAAAATCGTTCGGGAAATGAGTTTACTCCTGCTTACTTTCTTTGTATACATTCGACTATACGGGATTTACGGGAAATCGCGGGTTTTCGGTTGCCGGCGATTAAACTGCTTTCATTCGGCGTCTCATCAAAAATGAAAATATTTTTGAAAACTACAAGTCTCATGGGTTTTAGTGGTGAAAAAATAATTTTAAAAATCGTTCGGGAAATGAGTTTACTCCTGCTTACTTTCTTTGTATACATTCGACTATACGGGATTTACGGGAAATCGCGGGTTTTCGGTTGCCGGCGATTAAACTGCTTTCATTCGGCGTCTCATCAAAAATGAAAATATTTTTGAAAACTACAAGTCTCATGGGTTTTAGTGGTGAAAAAATAATTTTAAAAATCGTTCGGGAAATGAGTTTACTCCTGCTTACTTTCTTTGTATACATTCGACTATACGGGATGGGATTTACGGGAAATCGCGGGTTTTCGGTTGCCGGCGATTAAACTGCTTTCATTCGGCGTCTCATCAAAAATGAAAATATTTTTGAAAACTACAAGTCTCATGGGTTTTAGTGGTGAAAAAATAATTTTAAAAATCGTTCGGGAAATGAGTTTACTCCTGCTTACTTTCTTTGTATACATTCGACTATACGGGCGATCCGGGATTTACGGGAAATCGCGGGTTTTCGGTTGCCGGCGATTAAACTGCTTTCATTCGGCGTCTCATCAAAAATGAAAATATTTTTGAAAACTACAAGTCTCATGGGTTTTAGTGGTGAAAAAATAATTTTAAAAATCGTTCGGGAAATGAGTTTACTCCTGCTTACTTTCTTTGTATACATTCGACTATACGGGATTTACGGGAAATCGCGGGTTTTCGGTTGCCGGCGATTAAACTGCTTTCATTCGGCGTCTCATCAAAATGAAAATTTTTTAAAACTACAAGTCTCATGGGTTTTAGTGGTGAAAAAATAATTTTAAAAATCGTTCGGGAAATGAGTTTACTCCTGCTTACTTTCTTTGTATACATTCGACTATACGGGATGGGATTTACGGGAAATCGCGGGTTTTCGGTTGCCGGCGATTAAACTGCTTTCATTCGGCGTCTCATCAAAAATGAAAATATTTTTGAAAACTACAAGTCTCATGGGTTTTAGTGGTGAAAAAATAATTTTAAAAATCGTTCGGGAAATGAGTTTACTCCTGCTTACTTTCTTTGTATACATTCGACTATACGGGATGGGATTTACGGGAAATCGCGGGTTTTCGGTTGCCGGCGATTAAACTGCTTTCATTCGGCGTCTCATGAAAATATTTTTGAAAACTACAAGTCTCATGGGTTTTAGTGGTGAAAAAATAATTTTAAAAATCGTTCGGGAAATGAGTTTACTCCCTGCTTACTTTCTTTGTATACATTCGACTATACGGGATGGATTTACGGGAAATCGCGGGTTTTCGGTTGCCGGCGATTAAACTGCTTTCATTCGGCGTCTCATCAAAAATGAAAATATTTTTGAAAACTACAAGTCTCATGGGTTTTAGTGGTGAAAAAATAATTTTAAAAATCGTTCGGGAAATGAGTTTACTCCTGCTTACTTTCTTTGTATACATTCGACTATACGGGCCGATCCGGGATTTACGGGAAATCGCGGGTTTTCGGTTGCCGGCGATTAAACTGCTTTCATTCGGCGTCTCATCAAAAATGAAAATATTTTTGAAAACTACAAGTCTCATGGGTTTTAGTGGTGAAAAAATAATTTTAAAAATCGTTCGGGAAATGAGTTTACTCCTGCTTACTTTCTTTGTATACATTCGACTATACGGGATTTACGGGAAATCGCGGGTTTTCGGTTGCCGGCGATTAAACTGCTTTCATTCGGCGTCTCATCAAAAATGAAAATATTTTTGAAAACTACAAGTCTCATGGGTTTTAGTGGTGAAAAAATAATTTTAAAAATCGTTCGGGAAATGAGTTTACTCCTGCTTACTTTCTTTGTATACATTCGACTATACGGGCCGATCCGGGATTTACGGGAAATCGCGGGTTTTCGGTTGCCGGCGATTAAACTGCTTTCATTCGGCGTCTCATCAAAAATGAAAATATTTTTGAAAACTACAAGTCTCATGGGTTTTAGTGGTGAAAAAATAATTTTAAAAATCGTTCGGGAAATGAGTTTACTCCTGCTTACTTTCTTTGTATACATTCGACTATACGGGATGGGATTTACGGGAAATCGCGGGTTTTCGGTTGCCGGCGATTAAACTGCTTTCATTCGGCGTCTCATCAAAAATGAAAATATTTTTGAAAACTACAAGTCTCATGGGTTTTAGTGGTGAAAAAATAATTTTAAAAATCGTTCGGGAAATGAGTTTACTCCTGCTTACTTTCTTTGTATACATTCGACTATACGGGATTTACGGGAAATCGCGGGTTTTCGGTTGCCGGCGATTAAACTGCTTTCATTCGGCGTCTCATCAAAAATGAAAATATTTTTGAAAACTACAAGTCTCATGGGTTTTAGTGGTGAAAAAATAATTTTAAAAATCGTTCGGGAAATGAGTTTACTCCTGCTTACTTTCTTTGTATACATTCGACTATACGGGATTTACGGGAAATCGCGGGTTTTCGGTTGCCGGCGATTAAACTGCTTTCATTCGGCGTCTCATCAAAAATGAAAATATTTTTAAAACTACAAGTCTCATGGGTTTTAGTGGTGAAAAAATAATTTTAAAAATCGTTCGGGAAATGAGTTTACTCCTGCTTACTTTCTTTGTATACATTCGACTATACGGGCCGATCCGGGATTTACGGGAAATCGCGGGTTTTCGGTTGCCGGCGATTAAACTGCTTTCATTCGGCGTCTCATCAAAAATGAAAATATTTTTGAAAACTACAAGTCTCATGGGTTTTAGTGGTGAAAAAATAATTTTAAAAATCGTTCGGGAAATGAGTTTACTCCTGCTTACTTTCTTTGTATACATTCGACTATACGGGCCGATTTACGGGAAATCGCGGGTTTTCGGTTGCCGGCGATTAAACTGCTTTCATTCGGCGTCTCATCAAAAATGAAAATATTTTTGAAAACTACAAGTCTCATGGGTTTTAGTGGTGAAAAAATAATTTTAAAAATCGTTCGGGAAATGAGTTTACTCCTGCTTACTTTCTTTGTATACATTCGACTATACGGGATTTACGGGAAATCGCGGGTTTTCGGTTGCCGGCGATTAAACTGCTTTCATTCGGCGTCTCATCAAAAATGAAAATATTTTTGAAAACTACAAGTCTCATGGGTTTTAGTGGTGAAAAAATAATTTTAAAAATCGTTCGGGAAATGAGTTTACTCCTGCTTACTTTCTTTGTATACATTCGACTATACGGGATTTACGGGAAATCGCGGGTTTTCGGTTGCCGGCGATTAAACTGCTTTCATTCGGCGTCTCATCAAAAATGAAAATATTTTTAAAACTACAAGTCTCATGGGTTTTAGTGGTGAAAAAATAATTTTAAAAATCGTTCGGGAAATGAGTTTACTCCTGCTTACTTTCTTTGTATACATTCGACTATACGGGATTTACGGGAAATCGCGGGTTTTCGGTTGCCGGCGATTAAACTGCTTTCATTCGGCGTCTCATCAAAAATGAAAATATTTTTGAAAACTACAAGTCTCATGGGTTTTAGTGGTGAAAAAATAATTTTAAAAATCGTTCGGGAAATGAGTTTACTCCTGCTTACTTTCTTTGTATACATTCGACTATACGGGATTTACGGGAAATCGCGGGTTTTCGGTTGCCGGCGATTAAACTGCTTTCATTCGGCGTCTCATCAAAAATGAAAATATTTTTGAAAACTACAAGTCTCATGGGTTTTAGTGGTGAAAAAATAATTTTAAAAATCGTTCGGGAAATGAGTTTACTCCTGCTTACTTTCTTTGTATACATTCGACTATACGGGATGGGATTTACGGGAAATCGCGGGTTTTCGGTTGCCGGCGATTAAACTGCTTTCATTCGGCGTCTCATCAAAAATGAAAATATTTTTGAAAACTACAAGTCTCATGGGTTTTAGTGGTGAAAAAATAATTTTAAAAATCGTTCGGGAAATGAGTTTACTCCTGCTTACTTTCTTTGTATACATTCGACTATACGGGATTTACGGGAAATCGCGGGTTTTCGGTTGCCGGCGATTAAACTGCTTTCATTCGGCGTCTCATCAAAAATGAAAATATTTTTAAAACTACAAGTCTCATGGGTTTTAGTGGTGAAAAAATAATTTTAAAAATCGTTCGGGAAATGAGTTTACTCCTGCTTACTTTCTTTGTATACATTCGACTATACGGGCCGATCCGGGATTTACGGGAAATCGCGGGTTTTCGGTTGCCGGCGATTAAACTGCTTTCATTCGGCGTCTCATCAAAAATGAAAATATTTTTGAAAACTACAAGTCTCATGGGTTTTAGTGGTGAAAAAATAATTTTAAAAATCGTTCGGGAAATGAGTTTACTCCTGCTTACTTTCTTTGTATACATTCGACTATACGGGATTTACGGGAAATCGCGGGTTTTCGGTTGCCGGCGATTAAACTGCTTTCATTCGGCGTCTCATCAAAAATGAAAATATTTTTGAAAACTACAAGTCTCATGGGTTTTAGTGGTGAAAAAATAATTTTAAAAATCGTTCGGGAAATGAGTTTACTGCCTGCTTACTTTCTTTGTATACATTCGACTATACGGGCCGATCGGGATTTACGGGAAATCGCGGGTTTTCGGTTGCCGGCGATTAAACTGCTTTCATTCGGCGTCTCATCAAAAATGAAAATATTTTTGAAAACTACAAGTCTCATGGGTTTTAGTGGTGAAAAAATAATTTTAAAAATCGTTCGGGAAATGAGTTTACTCCTGCTTACTTTCTTTGTATACATTCGACTATACGGGATTTACGGGAAATCGCGGGTTTTCGGTTGCCGGCGATTAAACTGCTTTCATTCGGCGTCTCATCAAAAATGAAAATATTTTTAAAACTACAAGTCTCATGGGTTTTAGTGGTGAAAAAATAATTTTAAAAATCGTTCGGGAAATGAGTTTACTCCTGCTTACTTTCTTTGTATACATTCGACTATACGGGATCCGGGATTTACGGGAAATCGCGGGTTTTCGGTTGCCGGCGATTAAACTGCTTTCATTCGGCGTCTCATCAAAAATGAAAATATTTTTGAAAACTACAAGTCTCATGGGTTTTAGTGGTGAAAAAATAATTTTAAAAATCGTTCGGGAAATGAGTTTACTCCTGCTTACTTTCTTTGTATACATTCGACTATACGGGATTTACGGGAAATCGCGGGTTTTCGGTTGCCGGCGATTAAACTGCTTTCATTCGGCGTCTCATCAAAAATGAAAATATTTTTGAAAACTACAAGTCTCATGGGTTTTAGTGGTGAAAAAATAATTTTAAAAATCGTTCGGGAAATGAGTTTACTGCCTGCTTACTTTCTTTGTATACATTCGACTATACGGGCCGATCCCGGGATTTACGGGAAATCGCGGGTTTTCGGTTGCCGGCGATTAAACTGCTTTCATTCGGCGTCTCATCAAAAATGAAAATATTTTTGAAAACTACAAGTCTCATGGGTTTTAGTGGTGAAAAAATAATTTTAAAAATCGTTCGGGAAATGAGTTTACTCCCTGCTTACTTTCTTTGTATACATTCGACTATACGGGATGGGATTTACGGGAAATCGCGGGTTTTCGGTTGCCGGCGATTAAACTGCTTTCATTCGGCGTCTCATCAAAAATGAAAATATTTTTGAAAACTACAAGTCTCATGGGTTTTAGTGGTGAAAAAATAATTTTAAAAATCGTTCGGGAAATGAGTTTACTCCCTGCTTAATTTCTTTGTATACATTCGACTATACGGGATTTACGGGAAATCGCGGGTTTTCGGTTGCCGGCGATTAAACTGCTTTCATTCGGCGTCTCATGAAAATATTTTTTAAAACTACAAGTCTCATGGGTTTTAGTGGTGAAAAAATAATTTTAAAAATCGTTCGGGAAATGAGTTTACTCCTGCTTACTTTCTTTGTATACATTCGACTATACGGGATGGATTTACGGGAAATCGCGGGTTTTCGGTTGCCGGCGATTAAACTGCTTTCATTCGGCGTCTCATCAAAAATGAAAATATTTTTGAAAACTACAAGTCTCATGGGTTTTAGTGGTGAAAAAATAATTTTAAAAATCGTTCGGGAAATGAGTTTACTCCCTGCTTACTTTCTTTGTATACATTCGACTATACGGGATTTACGGGAAATCGCGGGTTTTCGGTTGCCGGCGATTAAACTGCTTTCATTCGGCGTCTCATCAAAAATGAAAATATTTTTGAAAACTACAAGTCTCATGGGTTTTAGTGGTGAAAAAATAATTTTAAAAATCGTTCGGGAAATGAGTTTACTCCTGCTTACTTTCTTTGTATACATTCGACTATACGGGATTTACGGGAAATCGCGGGTTTTCGGTTGCCGGCGATTAAACTGCTTTCATTCGGCGTCTCATCAAAAATGAAAATATTTTTGAAAACTACAAGTCTCATGGGTTTTAGTGGTGAAAAAATAATTTTAAAAATCGTTCGGGAAATGAGTTTACTCCCTGCTTACTTTCTTTGTATACATTCGACTATGGATCGGGATTTACGGGAAATCGCGGGTTTTCGGTTGCCGGCGATTAAACTGCTTTCATTCGGCGTCTCATCAAAAATGAAAATATTTTTAAAACTACAAGTCTCATGGGTTTTAGTGGTGAAAAAATAATTTTAAAAATCGTTCGGGAAATGAGTTTACTCCTGCTTACTTTCTTTGTATACATTCGACTATACGGGCCGATCCGGGATTTACGGGAAATCGCGGGTTTTCGGTTGCCGGCGATTAAACTGCTTTCATTCGGCGTCTCATCAAAAATGAAAATATTTTTGAAAACTACAAGTCTCATGGGTTTTAGTGGTGAAAAAATAATTTTAAAAATCGTTCGGGAAATGAGTTTACTCCCTGCTTACTTTCTTTGTATACATTCGACTATACGGGCATCCGGGATTTACGGGAAATCGCGGGTTTTCGGTTGCCGGCGATTAAACTGCTTTCATTCGGCGTCTCATCAAAAATGAAAAATTTTTGAAAACTACAAGTCTCATGGGTTTTAGTGGTGAAAAAATAATTTTAAAAATCGTTCGGGAAATGAGTTTACTCCCTGCTTACTTTCTTTGTATACATTCGACTATACGGGATTTACGGGAAATCGCGGGTTTTCGGTTGCCGGCGATTAAACTGCTTTCATTCGGCGCTCATCAAAAATGAAAATATTTTTAAAACTACAAGTCTCATGGGTTTTAGTGGTGAAAAAATAATTTTAAAAATCGTTCGGGAAATGAGTTTACTCCTGCTTACTTTCTTTGTATACATTCGACTATACGGGATGGATTTACGGGAAATCGCGGGTTTTCGGTTGCCGGCGATTAAACTGCTTTCATTCGGCGTCTCATCAAAAATGAAAATATTTTTGAAAACTACAAGTCTCATGGGTTTTAGTGGTGAAAAAATAATTTTAAAAATCGTTCGGGAAATGAGTTTACTCCTGCTTACTTTCTTTGTATACATTCGACTATACGGGATTTACGGGAAATCGCGGGTTTTCGGTTGCCGGCGATTAAACTGCTTTCATTCGGCGTCTCATCAAAAATGAAAATATTTTTAAAACTACAAGTCTCATGGGTTTTAGTGGTGAAAAAATAATTTTAAAAATCGTTCGGGAAATGAGTTTACTCCCTGCTTACTTTCTTTGTATACATTCGACTATACGGGATTTACGGGAAATCGCGGGTTTTCGGTTGCCGGCGATTAAACTGCTTTCATTCGGCGTCTCATCAAAAATGAAAATATTTTTGAAAACTACAAGTCTCATGGGTTTTAGTGGTGAAAAAATAATTTTAAAAATCGTTCGGGAAATGAGTTTACTCCTGCTTACTTTCTTTGTATACATTCGACTATACGGGCCGATCCGGGATTTACGGGAAATCGCGGGTTTTCGGTTGCCGGCGATTAAACTGCTTTCATTCGGCGTCTCATCAAAAATGAAAATATTTTTGAAAACTACAAGTCTCATGGGTTTTAGTGGTGAAAAAATAATTTTAAAAATCGTTCGGGAAATGAGTTTACTCCTGCTTACTTTCTTTGTATACATTCGACTATACGGGATGGGATTTACGGGAAATCGCGGGTTTTCGGTTGCCGGCGATTAAACTGCTTTCATTCGGCGTCTCATCAAAAATGAAAATATTTTTGAAAACTACAAGTCTCATGGGTTTTAGTGGTGAAAAAATAATTTTAAAAATCGTTCGGGAAATGAGTTTACTCCTGCTTACTTTCTTTGTATACATTCGACTATACGGGCCGATGGATTTACGGGAAATCGCGGGTTTTCGGTTGCCGGCGATTAAACTGCTTTCATTCGGCGTCTCATCAAAAATGAAAATATTTTTGAAAACTACAAGTCTCATGGGTTTTAGTGGTGAAAAAATAATTTTAAAAATCGTTCGGGAAATGAGTTTACTCCTGCTTACTTTCTTTGTATACATTCGACTATACGGGATCCGGGATTTACGGGAAATCGCGGGTTTTCGGTTGCCGGCGATTAAACTGCTTTCATTCGGCGTCTCATCAAAAATGAAAATATTTTTAAAACTACAAGTCTCATGGGTTTTAGTGGTGAAAAAAAATTTTAAAAATCGTTCGGGAAATGAGTTTACTGCCTGCTTACTTTCTTTATACATTCGACTATACGGGCCGATCCGGGATTTACGGGAAATCGCGGGTTTTCGGTTGCCGGCGATTAAACTGCTTTCATTCGGCGTCTCATCAAAAATGAAAATATTTTTAAAACTACAAGTCTCATGGGTTTTAGTGGTGAAAAAATAATTTTAAAAATCGTTCGGGAAATGAGTTTACTCCTGCTTACTTTCTTTGTATACATTCGACTATACGGGATGGGATTTACGGGAAATCGCGGGTTTTCGGTTGCCGGCGATTAAACTGCTTTCATTCGGCGTCTCATCAAAAATGAAAATATTTTTGAAAACTACAAGTCTCATGGGTTTTAGTGGTGAAAAAATAATTTTAAAAATCGTTCGGGAAATGAGTTTACTCCCTGCTTACTTTCTTTGTATACATTCGACTATACGGGATTTACGGGAAATCGCGGGTTTTCGGTTGCCGGCGATTAAACTGCTTTCATTCGGCGTCTCATCAAAAATGAAAATATTTTTGAAAACTACAAGTCTCATGGGTTTTAGTGGTGAAAAAATAATTTTAAAAATCGTTCGGGAAATGAGTTTACTCCCTGCTTACTTTCTTTGTATACATTCGACTATACGGGATTTACGGGAAATCGCGGGTTTTCGGTTGCCGGCGATTAAACTGCTTTCATTCGGCGTCTCATGAAAATATTTTTTAAAACTACAAGTCTCATGGGTTTTAGTGGTGAAAAAATAATTTTAAAAATTGTTCGGGAAATGAGTTTACTGCCTGCTTACTTTCTTTGTATACATTCGACTATACGGGCCGATCCCTGGATTTACGGGAAATCGCGGGTTTTCGGTTGCCGGCGATTAAACTGCTTTCATTCGGCGTCTCATCAAAAATGAAAATATTTTTGAAAACTACAAGTCTCATGGGTTTTAGTGGTGAAAAAATAATTTTAAAAATCGTTCGGGAAATGAGTTTACTCCTGCTTACTTTCTTTGTATACATTCGACTATACGGGATCCGGGATTTACGGGAAATCGCGGGTTTTCGGTTGCCGGCGATTAAACTGCTTTCATTCGGCGTCTCATCAAAAATGAAAATATTTTTGAAAACTACAAGTCTCATGGGTTTTAGTGGTGAAAAAATAATTTTAAAAATCGTTCGGGAAATGAGTTTACTCCTGCTTACTTTCTTTGTATACATTCGACTATACGGGATTTACGGGAAATCGCGGGTTTTCGGTTGCCGGCGATTAAACTGCTTTCATTCGGCGTCTCATCAAAAATGAAAATATTTTTGAAAACTACAAGTCTCATGGGTTTTAGTGGTGAAAAAATAATTTTAAAAATCGTTCGGGAAATGAGTTTACTCCTGCTTACTTTCTTTGTATACATTCGACTATACGGGATTTACGGGAAATCGCGGGTTTTCGGTTGCCGGCGATTAAACTGCTTTCATTCGGCGTCTCATCAAAAAAATATTTTTGAAAACTACAAGTCTCATGGGTTTTAGTGGTGAAAAAATAATTTTAAAAATCGTTCGGGAAATGAGTTTACTCCTGCTTACTTTCTTTGTATACATTCGACTATACGGGATGGATTTACGGGAAATCGCGGGTTTTCGGTTGCCGGCGATTAAACTGCTTTCATTCGGCGTCTCATCAAAAATGAAAATATTTTTAAAACTACAAGTCTCATGGGTTTTAGTGGTGAAAAAATAATTTTAAAAATCGTTCGGGAAATGAGTTTACTCCCTGCTTACTTTCTTTGTATACATTCGACTATACGGGATTTACGGGAAATCGCGGGTTTTCGGTTGCCGGCGATTAAACTGCTTTCATTCGGCGTCTCATCAAAAATGAAAATATTTTTGAAAACTACAAGTCTCATGGGTTTTAGTGGTGAAAAAATAATTTTAAAAATCGTTCGGGAAATGAGTTTACTCCTGCTTACTTTCTTTGTATACATTCGACTATACGGGATCGGGATTTACGGGAAATCGCGGGTTTTCGGTTGCCGGCGATTAAACTGCTTTCATTCGGCGTCTCATCAAAAATGAAAATATTTTTGAAAACTACAAGTCTCATGGGTTTTAGTGGTGAAAAAATAATTTTAAAAATCGTTCGGGAAATGAGTTTACTCCCTGCTTACTTTCTTTGTATACATTCGACTATACGGGATTTACGGGAAATCGCGGGTTTTCGGTTGCCGGCGATTAAACTGCTTTCATTCGGCGTCTCATCAAAAATGAAAATATTTTTGAAAACTACAAGTCTCATGGGTTTTAGTGGTGAAAAAATAATTTTAAAAATCGTTCGGGAAATGAGTTTACTCCTGCTTACTTTCTTTGTATACATTCGACTATACGGGATTTACGGGAAATCGCGGGTTTTCGGTTGCCGGCGATTAAACTGCTTTCATTCGGCGTCTCATCAAAAATGAAAATATTTTTAAAACTACAAGTCTCATGGGTTTTAGTGGTGAAAAAATAATTTTAAAAACGTTCGGGAAATGAGTTTACTCCTGCTTACTTTCTTTGTATACATTCGACTATACGGGCCGATGGATTTACGGGAAATCGCGGTTTTCGGTTGCCGGCGATTAAACTGCTTTCATTCGGCGTCTCATCAAAAATGAAAATATTTTTAAAACTACAAGTCTCATGGGTTTTAGTGGTGAAAAAATAATTTTAAAAATCGTTCGGGAAATGAGTTTACTCCTGCTTACTTTCTTTGTATACATTCGACTATACGGGCCGAGGATTTACGGGAAATCGCGGGTTTTCGGTTGCCGGCGATTAAACTGCTTTCATTCGGCGTCTCATCAAAAATGAAAATATTTTTGAAAACTACAAGTCTCATGGGTTTTAGTGGTGAAAAAATAATTTTAAAAATCGTTCGGGAAATGAGTTTACTCCTGCTTACTTTCTTTGTATACATTCGACTATACGGGATTTACGGGAAATCGCGGGTTTTCGGTTGCCGGCGATTAAACTGCTTTCATTCGGCGTCTCATCAAAAATGAAAATATTTTTGAAAACTACAAGTCTCATGGGTTTTAGTGGTGAAAAAATAATTTTAAAAATCGTTCGGGAAATGAGTTTACTTCCTGCTTACTTTCTTTGTATACATTCGACTATACGGGATTTACGGGAAATCGCGGGTTTTCGGTTGCCGGCGATTAAACTGCTTTCATTCGGCGTCTCATCAAAAATGAAAATATTTTTTAAAACTACAAGTCTCATGGGTTTTAGTGGTGAAAAAATAATTTTAAAAATCGTTCGGGAAATGAGTTTACTCCTGCTTACTTTCTTTGTATACATTCGACTATACGGGCCGATCCGGGATTTACGGGAAATCGCGGGTTTTCGGTTGCCGGCGATTAAACTGCTTTCATTCGGCGTCTCATCAAAAATGAAAATATTTTTAAAACTACAAGTCTCATGGGTTTTAGTGGTGAAAAAATAATTTTAAAAATCGTTCGGGAAATGAGTTTACTCCCTGCTTACTTTCTTTGTATACATTCGACTATACGGGATTTACGGGAAATCGCGGGTTTTCGGTTGCCGGCGATTAAACTGCTTTCATTCGGCGTCTCATCAAAAATGAAAATATTTTTGAAAACTACAAGTCTCATGGGTTTTAGTGGTGAAAAAATAATTTTAAAAATCGTTCGGGAAATGAGTTTACTCCTGCTTACTTTCTTTGTATACATTCGACTATACGGGCGATGGATTTACGGGAAATCGCGGGTTTTCGGTTGCCGGCGATTAAACTGCTTTCATTCGGCGTCTCATCAAAAATGAAAATATTTTTGAAAACTACAAGTCTCATGGGTTTTAGTGGTGAAAAAATAATTTTAAAAATCGTTCGGGAAATGAGTTTACTCCTGCTTACTTTCTTTGTATACATTCGACTATACGGGATTTACGGGAAATCGCGGGTTTTCGGTTGCCGGCGATTAAACTGCTTTCATTCGGCGTCTCATCAAAAATGAAAATATTTTTGAAAACTACAAGTCTCATGGGTTTTAGTGGTGAAAAAATAATTTTAAAAATCGTTCGGGAAATGAGTTTACTCCTGCTTACTTTCTTTGTATACATTCGACTATACGGGATATTTACGGGAAATCGCGGGTTTTCGGTTGCCGGCGATTAAACTGCTTTCATTCGGCGTCTCATCAAAAATGAAAATATTTTTGAAAACTACAAGTCTCATGGGTTTTAGTGGTGAAAAAATAATTTTAAAAATCGTTCGGGAAATGAGTTTACTCCTGCTTACTTTCTTTGTATACATTCGACTATACGGGATTTACGGGAAATCGCGGGTTTTCGGTTGCCGGCGATTAAACTGCTTTCATTCGGCGTCTCATCAAAAATGAAAATATTTTTGAAAACTACAAGTCTCATGGGTTTTAGTGGTGAAAAAATAATTTTAAAAATCGTTCGGGAAATGAGTTTACTCCTGCTTACTTTCTTTGTATACATTCGACTATACGGGATCCGGGATTTACGGGAAATCGCGGGTTTTCGGTTGCCGGCGATTAAACTGCTTTCATTCGGCGTCTCATCAAAAATGAAAATATTTTTGAAAACTACAAGTCTCATGGGTTTTAGTGGTGAAAAAATAATTTTAAAAATCGTTCGGGAAATGAGTTTACTCCTGCTTACTTTCTTTGTATACATTCGACTATACGGGATTTACGGGAAATCGCGGGTTTTCGGTTGCCGGCGATTAAACTGCTTTCATTCGGCGTCTCATCAAAAATGAAAATATTTTTGAAAACTACAAGTCTCATGGGTTTTAGTGGTGAAAAAATAATTTTAAAAATCGTTCGGGAAATGAGTTTACTCCCTGCTTACTTTCTTTGTATACATTCGACTAACGGGCGACGGGATTTACGGGAAATCGCGGGTTTTCGGTTGCCGGCGATTAAACTGCTTTCATTCGGCGTCTCATCAAAAATGAAAATATTTTTGAAAACTACAAGTCTCATGGGTTTTAGTGGTGAAAAAATAATTTTAAAAATCGTTCGGGAAATGAGTTTACTCCTGCTTACTTTCTTTGTATACATTCGACTATACGGGCCGATGGGATTTACGGGAAATCGCGGGTTTTCGGTTGCCGGCGATTAAACTGCTTTCATTCGGCGTCTCATCAAAAATGAAAATATTTTTGAAAACTACAAGTCTCATGGGTTTTAGTGGTGAAAAAATAATTTTAAAAATCGTTCGGGAAATGAGTTTACTCCCTGCTTACTTTCTTTGTATACATTCGACTATACGATCGGATTTACGGGAAATCGCGGGTTTTCGGTTGCCGGCGATTAAACTGCTTTCATTCGGCGTCTCATCAAAAATGAAAATATTTTTGAAAACTACAAGTCTCATGGGTTTTAGTGGTGAAAAAATAATTTTAAAAATCGTTCGGGAAATGAGTTTACTCCCTGCTTACTTTCTTTGTATACATTCGACTATACGGGATTTACGGGAAATCGCGGGTTTTCGGTTGCCGGCGATTAAACTGCTTTCATTCGGCGTCTCATCAAAAATGAAAATATTTTTGAAAACTACAAGTCTCATGGGTTTTAGTGGTGAAAAAATAATTTTAAAAATCGTTCGGGAAATGAGTTTACTCCTGCTTACTTTCTTTGTATACATTCGACTATACGGGATTTACGGGAAATCGCGGGTTTTCGGTTGCCGGCGATTAAACTGCTTTCATTCGGCGTCTCAAAAATGAAAATATTTTTGAAAACTACAAGTCTCATGGGTTTTAGTGGTGAAAAAATAATTTTAAAAATCGTTCGGGAAATGAGTTTACTCCCTGCTTACTTTCTTTGTATACATTCGACTATACGGGATGGATTTACGGGAAATCGCGGGTTTTCGGTTGCCGGCGATTAAACTGCTTTCATTCGGCGTCTCATCAAAAATGAAAATATTTTTGAAAACTACAAGTCTCATGGGTTTTAGTGGTGAAAAAATAATTTTAAAAATCGTTCGGGAAATGAGTTTACTCCTGCTTACTTTCTTTGTATACATTCGACTATACGGGATGGATTTACGGGAAATCGCGGGTTTTCGGTTGCCGGCGATTAAACTGCTTTCATTCGGCGTCTCATCAAAAATGAAAATATTTTTGAAAACTACAAGTCTCATGGGTTTTAGTGGTGAAAAAATAATTTTAAAAATCGTTCGGGAAATGAGTTTACTCCTGCTTACTTTCTTTGTATACATTCGACTATACGGGATTTACGGGAAATCGCGGGTTTTCGGTTGCCGGCGATTAAACTGCTTTCATTCGGCGTCTCATCAAAAATGAAAATATTTTTGAAAACTACAAGTCTCATGGGTTTTAGTGGTGAAAAAATAATTTTAAAAATCGTTCGGGAAATGAGTTTACTCCTGCTTACTTTCTTTGTATACATTCGACTATACGGGCCGATCCGGGATTTACGGGAAATCGCGGGTTTTCGGTTGCCGGCGATTAAACTGCTTTCATTCGGCGTCTCATCAAAAATGAAAATATTTTTGAAAACTACAAGTCTCATGGGTTTTAGTGGTGAAAAAATAATTTTAAAAATCGTTCGGGAAATGAGTTTACTCCCTGCTTACTTTCTTTGTATACATTCGACTATACGGGATTTACGGGAAATCGCGGGTTTTCGGTTGCCGGCGATTAAACTGCTTTCATTCGGCGTCTCATCAAAAATGAAAATATTTTTGAAAACTACAAGTCTCATGGGTTTTAGTGGTGAAAAAATAATTTTAAAAATCGTTCGGGAAATGAGTTTACTCCTGCTTACTTTCTTTGTATACATTCGACTATACGGGATCCGGGATTTACGGGAAATCGCGGGTTTTCGGTTGCCGGCGATTAAACTGCTTTCATTCGGCGTCTCATCAAAAATGAAAATATTTTTGAAAACTACAAGTCTCATGGGTTTTAGTGGTGAAAAAATAATTTTAAAAATCGTTCGGGAAATGAGTTTACTCCCTGCTTACTTTCTTTGTATACATTCGACTATACGGGATTTACGGGAAATCGCGGGTTTTCGGTTGCCGGCGATTAAACTGCTTTCATTCGGCGTCTCATCAAAAATGAAAATATTTTTGAAAACTACAAGTCTCATGGGTTTTAGTGGTGAAAAAATAATTTTAAAAATCGTTCGGGAAATGAGTTTACTCCTGCTTACTTTCTTTGTATACATTCGACTATACGGGATTTACGGGAAATCGCGGGTTTTCGGTTGCCGGCGATTAAACTGCTTTCATTCGGCGTCTCATCAAAAATGAAAATATTTTTGAAAACTACAAGTCTCATGGGTTTTAGTGGTGAAAAAATAATTTTAAAAATCGTTCGGGAAATGAGTTTACTCCCTGCTTACTTTCTTTGTATACATTCGACTATACGGGATTTACGGGAAATCGCGGGTTTTCGGTTGCCGGCGATTAAACTGCTTTCATTCGGCGTCTCATCAAAAATGAAAATATTTTTGAAAACTACAAGTCTCATGGGTTTTAGTGGTGAAAAAATAATTTTAAAAATCGTTCGGGAAATGAGTTTACTCCTGCTTACTTTCTTTGTATACATTCGACTATACGGGCCGATGGATTTACGGGAAATCGCGGGTTTTCGGTTGCCGGCGATTAAACTGCTTTCATTCGGCGTCTCATCAAAAATGAAAATATTTTTGAAAACTACAAGTCTCATGGGTTTTAGTGGTGAAAAAATAATTTTAAAAATCGTTCGGGAAATGAGTTTACTCCCTGCTTACTTTCTTTGTATACATTCGACTATACGGGATTTACGGGAAATCGCGGGTTTTCGGTTGCCGGCGATTAAACTGCTTTCATTCGGCGTCTCATCAAAAATGAAAATATTTTTGAAAACTACAAGTCTCATGGGTTTTAGTGGTGAAAAAATAATTTTAAAAATCGTTCGGGAAATGAGTTTACTCCCTGCTTACTTTCTTTGTATACATTCGACTATACGGGATTTACGGGAAATCGCGGGTTTTCGGTTGCCGGCGATTAAACTGCTTTCATTCGGCGTCTCATCAAAAATGAAAATATTTTTGAAAACTACAAGTCTCATGGGTTTTAGTGGTGAAAAAATAATTTTAAAAATCGTTCGGGAAATGAGTTTACTCCTGCTTACTTTCTTTGTATACATTCGACTATACGGGGATGGGATTTACGGGAAATCGCGGGTTTTCGGTTGCCGGCGATTAAACTGCTTTCATTCGGCGTCTCATCAAAATGAAAATATTTTTGAAAACTACAAGTCTCATGGGTTTTAGTGGTGAAAAAATAATTTTAAAAATCGTTCGGGAAATGAGTTTACTCCCTGCTTACTTTCTTTGTATACATTCGACTATACGGGATTTACGGGAAATCGCGGGTTTTCGGTTGCCGGCGATTAAACTGCTTTCATTCGGCGTCTCATCAAAAATGAAAATATTTTTGAAAACTACAAGTCTCATGGGTTTTAGTGGTGAAAAAATAATTTTAAAAATCGTTCGGGAAATGAGTTTACTCCTGCTTACTTTCTTTGTATACATTCGACTATACGGGATTTACGGGAAATCGCGGGTTTTCGGTTGCCGGCGATTAAACTGCTTTCATTCGGCGTCTCATCAAAATGAAAATATTTTTAAAACTACAAGTCTCATGGGTTTTAGTGGTGAAAAATAATTTTAAAAATCGTTCGGGAAATGAGTTTACTCCTGCTTACTTTCTTTGTATACATTCGACTATACGATCGGGATTTACGGGAAATCGCGGGTTTTCGGTTGCCGGCGATTAAACTGCTTTCATTCGGCGTCTCATCAAAAATGAAAATATTTTTGAAAACTACAAGTCTCATGGGTTTTAGTGGTGAAAAAATAATTTTAAAAATCGTTCGGGAAATGAGTTTACTCCTGCTTACTTTCTTTGTATACATTCGACTATACGGGATTTACGGGAAATCGCGGGTTTTCGGTTGCCGGCGATTAAACTGCTTTCATTCGGCGTCTCATCAAAAATGAAAATATTTTTGAAAACTACAAGTCTCATGGGTTTTAGTGGTGAAAAAATAATTTTAAAAATCGTTCGGGAAATGAGTTTACTCCCTGCTTACTTTCTTTGTATACATTCGACTATACGGGATTTACGGGAAATCGCGGGTTTTCGGTTGCCGGCGATTAAACTGCTTTCATTCGGCGTCTCATCAAAAATGAAAATATTTTTGAAAACTACAAGTCTCATGGGTTTTAGTGGTGAAAAAATAATTTTAAAAATCGTTCGGGAAATGAGTTTACTCCTGCTTACTTTCTTTGTATACATTCGACTATACGGGCCGATGGGATTTACGGGAAATCGCGGGTTTTCGGTTGCCGGCGATTAAACTGCTTTCATTCGGCGTCTCATCAAAAATGAAAATATTTTTGAAAACTACAAGTCTCATGGGTTTTAGTGGTGAAAAAATAATTTTAAAAATCGTTCGGGAAATGAGTTTACTCCTGCTTACTTTCTTTGTATACATTCGACTATACGGGATTTACGGGAAATCGCGGGTTTTCGGTTGCCGGCGATTAAACTGCTTTCATTCGGCGTCTCATCAAAAATGAAAATATTTTTGAAAACTACAAGTCTCATGGGTTTTAGTGGTGAAAAAATAATTTTAAAAATCGTTCGGGAAATGAGTTTACTCCTGCTTACTTTCTTTGTATACATTCGACTATACGGGATTTACGGGAAATCGCGGGTTTTCGGTTGCCGGCGATTAAACTGCTTTCATTCGGCGTCTCATCAAAAATGAAAATATTTTTGAAAACTACAAGTCTCATGGGTTTTAGTGGTGAAAAAATAATTTTAAAAATCGTTCGGGAAATGAGTTTACTCCTGCTTACTTTCTTTGTATACATTCGACTATACGGGATGGGATTTACGGGAAATCGCGGGTTTTCGGTTGCCGGCGATTAAACTGCTTTCATTCGGCGTCTCATCAAAAATGAAAATATTTTTGAAAACTACAAGTCTCATGGGTTTTAGTGGTGAAAAAATAATTTTAAAAATCGTTCGGGAAATGAGTTTACTCCTGCTTACTTTCTTTGTATACATTCGACTATACGGGATTTACGGGAAATCGCGGGTTTTCGGTTGCCGGCGATTAAACTGCTTTCATTCGGCGTCTCATCAAAAATGAAAATATTTTTGAAAACTACAAGTCTCATGGGTTTTAGTGGTGAAAAATAATTTTAAAAATCGTTCGGGAAATGAGTTTACTCCCTGCTTACTTTCTTTGTATACATTCGACTATACGGGATTTACGGGAAATCGCGGGTTTTCGGTTGCCGGCGATTAAACTGCTTTCATTCGGCGTCTCATCAAAAATGAAAATATTTTTGAAAACTACAAGTCTCATGGGTTTTAGTGGTGAAAAAATAATTTTAAAAATCGTTCGGGAAATGAGTTTACTCCTGCTTACTTTCTTTGTATACATTCGACTATACGGGATCGGGATTTACGGGAAATCGCGGGTTTTCGGTTGCCGGCGATTAAACTGCTTTCATTCGGCGTCTCATCAAAAATGAAAATATTTTTGAAAACTACAAGTCTCATGGGTTTTAGTGGTGAAAAAATAATTTTAAAAATCGTTCGGGAAATGAGTTTACTCCCTGCTTACTTTCTTTGTATACATTCGACTATACGGGATGGATTTACGGGAAATCGCGGGTTTTCGGTTGCCGGCGATTAAACTGCTTTCATTCGGCGTCTCATCAAAAATGAAAATATTTTTGAAAACTACAAGTCTCATGGGTTTTAGTGGTGAAAAAATAATTTTAAAAATCGTTCGGGAAATGAGTTTACTCCTGCTTACTTTCTTTGTATACATTCGACTATACGGGGATTTACGGGAAATCGCGGGTTTTCGGTTGCCGGCGATTAAACTGCTTTCATTCGGCGTCTCATCAAAAATGAAAATATTTTTGAAAACTACAAGTCTCATGGGTTTTAGTGGTGAAAAAATAATTTTAAAAATCGTTCGGGAAATGAGTTTACTCCCTGCTTACTTTCTTTGTATACATTCGACTATACGGGATTTACGGGAAATCGCGGGTTTCGGTTGCCGGCGATTAAACTGCTTTCATTCGGCGTCTCATCAAAAATGAAAAATTTTTAAAACTACAAGTCTCATGGGTTTTAGTGGTGAAAAAATAATTTTAAAAATCGTTCGGGAAATGAGTTTACTCCCTGCTTACTTTCTTTGTATACATTCGACTATACGGGATTTACGGGAAATCGCGGGTTTTCGGTTGCCGGCGATTAAACTGCTTTCATTCGGCGTCTCATCAAAATGAAAATATTTTTGAAAACTACAAGTCTCATGGGTTTTAGTGGTGAAAAAATAATTTTAAAAATCGTTCGGGAAATGAGTTTACTCCTGCTTACTTTCTTTGTATACATTCGACTATACGGGATCGGGATTTACGGGAAATCGCGGTTTTCGGTTGCCGGCGATTAAACTGCTTTCATTCGGCGTCTCATCAAAAATGAAAATATTTTTGAAAACTACAAGTCTCATGGGTTTTAGTGGTGAAAAAATAATTTTAAAAATCGTTCGGGAAATGAGTTTACTCCTGCTTACTTTCTTTGTATACATTCGACTATACGGGCCGAGGGATTTACGGGAAATCGCGGGTTTTCGGTTGCCGGCGATTAAACTGCTTTCATTCGGCGTCTCATCAAAAATGAAAATATTTTTGAAAACTACAAGTCTCATGGGTTTTAGTGGTGAAAAAATAATTTTAAAAATCGTTCGGGAAATGAGTTTACTCCCTGCTTACTTTCTTTGTATACATTCGACTATACGGGATTTACGGGAAATCGCGGGTTTTCGGTTGCCGGCGATTAAACTGCTTTCATTCGGCGTCTCATCAAAAATGAAAATATTTTTGAAAACTACAAGTCTCATGGGTTTTAGTGGTGAAAAAATAATTTTAAAAATCGTTCGGGAAATGAGTTTACTCCTGCTTACTTTCTTTGTATACATTCGACTATACGGGATGGGATTTACGGGAAATCGCGGGTTTTCGGTTGCCGGCGATTAAACTGCTTTCATTCGGCGTCTCATCAAAAATGAAAATATTTTTGAAAACTACAAGTCTCATGGGTTTTAGTGGTGAAAAAATAATTTTAAAAATCGTTCGGGAAATGAGTTTACTCCCTGCTTACTTTCTTTGTATACATTCGACTATACGGGATCGGATTTACGGGAAATCGCGGGTTTTCGGTTGCCGGCGATTAAACTGCTTTCATTCGGCGTCTCATCAAAAATGAAAATATTTTTGAAAACTACAAGTCTCATGGGTTTTAGTGGTGAAAAAATAATTTTAAAAATCGTTCGGGAAATGAGTTTACTCCTGCTTACTTTCTTTGTATACATTCGACTATACGGGATTTACGGGAAATCGCGGGTTTTCGGTTGCCGGCGATTAAACTGCTTTCATTCGGCGTCTCATCAAAAATGAAAATATTTTTGAAAACTACAAGTCTCATGGGTTTTAGTGGTGAAAAAATAATTTTAAAAATCGTTCGGGAAATGAGTTTACTCCTGCTTACTTTCTTTGTATACATTCGACTATACGGGATTTACGGGAAATCGCGGGTTTTCGGTTGCCGGCGATTAAACTGCTTTCATTCGGCGTCTCATCAAAAATGAAAATATTTTTGAAAACTACAAGTCTCATGGGTTTTAGTGGTGAAAAAATAATTTTAAAAATCGTTCGGGAAATGAGTTTACTCCTGCTTACTTTCTTTGTATACATTCGACTATACGGGATTTACGGGAAATCGCGGGTTTTCGGTTGCCGGCGATTAAACTGCTTTCATTCGGCGTCTCATCAAAAATGAAAATATTTTTAAAACTACAAGTCTCATGGGTTTTAGTGGTGAAAAAATAATTTTAAAAATCGTTCGGGAAATGAGTTTACTCCTGCTTACTTTCTTTGTATACATTCGACTATACGGGCCGATGGGATTTACGGGAAATCGCGGGTTTTCGGTTGCCGGCGATTAAACTGCTTTCATTCGGCGTCTCATCAAAAATGAAAATATTTTTGAAAACTACAAGTCTCATGGGTTTTAGTGGTGAAAAAATAATTTTAAAAATCGTTCGGGAAATGAGTTTACTCCTGCTTACTTTCTTTGTATACATTCGACTATACGGGATTTACGGGAAATCGCGGGTTTTCGGTTGCCGGCGATTAAACTGCTTTCATTCGGCGTCTCATCAAAAATGAAAATATTTTTGAAAACTACAAGTCTCATGGGTTTTAGTGGTGAAAAAATAATTTTAAAAATCGTTCGGGAAATGAGTTTACTCCCTGCTTACTTTCTTTGTATACATTCGACTATACGGGATTTACGGGAAATCGCGGGTTTTCGGTTGCCGGCGATTAAACTGCTTTCATTCGGCGTCTCATCAAAAATGAAAATATTTTTGAAAACTACAAGTCTCATGGGTTTTAGTGGTGAAAAAATAATTTTAAAAATCGTTCGGGAAATGAGTTTACTCCTGCTTACTTTCTTTGTATACATTCGACTATACGGGGGATTTACGGGAAATCGCGGGTTTTCGGTTGCCGGCGATTAAACTGCTTTCATTCGGCGTCTCATCAAAAATGAAAATATTTTTGAAAACTACAAGTCTCATGGGTTTTAGTGGTGAAAAAATAATTTTAAAAATCGTTCGGGAAATGAGTTTACTCCTGCTTACTTTCTTTGTATACATTCGACTATACGGGATTTACGGGAAATCGCGGGTTTTCGGTTGCCGGCGATTAAACTGCTTTCATTCGGCGTCTCATCAAAAATGAAAATTTTTTAAAACTACAAGTCTCATGGGTTTTAGTGGTGAAAAAATAATTTTAAAAATCGTTCGGGAAATGAGTTTACTCCTGCTTACTTTCTTTGTATACATTCGACTATACGGGATTTACGGGAAATCGCGGGTTTTCGGTTGCCGGCGATTAAACTGCTTTCATTCGGCGTCTCATCAAAAATGAAAATATTTTTGAAAACTACAAGTCTCATGGGTTTTAGTGGTGAAAAAATAATTTTAAAAATCGTTCGGGAAATGAGTTTACTGCCTGCTTACTTTCTTTGTATACATTCGACTATACGGGATGGGATTTACGGGAAATCGCGGGCTTTCGGTCGCCGGCGATTAAACTGCTTTCATTCGGCGTCTCATCAAAAATGAAAATATTTTTAAAACTACAAGTCTCATGGGTTTTAGTGGTGAAAAAATAATTTTAAAAATCGTTCGGGAAATGAGTTTACTGCTTACTTTCTTTGTATACATTCGACTATACGGGACCGGGATTTACGGGAAATCGCGGGTTTTCGGTTGCCGGCGATTAAACTGCTTTCATTCGGCGTCTCATCAAAAATGAAAATATTTTTGAAAACTACAAGTCTCATGGGTTTTAGTGGTGAAAAAATAATTTTAAAAATCGTTCGGGAAATGAGTTTACTCCTGCTTACTTTCTTTGTATACATTCGACTATACGGGATTTACGGGAAATCGCGGGTTTTCGGTTGCCGGCGATTAAACTGCTTTCATTCGGCGTCTCATCAAAAATGAAAATATTTTTGAAAACTACAAGTCTCATGGGTTTTAGTGGTGAAAAAATAATTTTAAAAATCGTTCGGGAAATGAGTTTACTCCTGCTTACTTTCTTTGTATACATTCGACTATACGGGATTTACGGGAAATCGCGGGTTTTCGGTTGCCGGCGATTAAACTGCTTTCATTCGGCGTCTCATCAAAAATGAAAATATTTTTGAAAACTACAAGTCTCATGGGTTTTAGTGGTGAAAAAATAATTTTAAAAATCGTTCGGGAAATGAGTTTACTCCCTGCTTACTTTCTTTGTATACATTCGACTATACGGGATTTACGGGAAATCGCGGGTTTTCGGTTGCCGGCGATTAAACTGCTTTCATTCGGCGTCTCATCAAAAATGAAAATATTTTTGAAAACTACAAGTCTCATGGGTTTTAGTGGTGAAAAAATAATTTTAAAAATCGTTCGGGAAATGAGTTTACTCCCTGCTTACTTTCTTTGTATACATTCGACTATACGGGATTTACGGGAAATCGCGGGTTTTCGGTTGCCGGCGATTAAACTGCTTTCATTCGGCGTCTCATCAAAAATGAAAATATTTTTGAAAACTACAAGTCTCATGGGTTTTAGTGGTGAAAAAATAATTTTAAAAACGTTCGGGAAATGAGTTTACTCCTGCTTACTTTCTTTGTATACATTCGACTATACGGGGATTTACGGGAAATCGCGGGTTTTCGGTTGCCGGCGATTAAACTGCTTTCATTCGGCGTCTCATCAAAAATGAAAATATTTTTGAAAACTACAAGTCTCATGGGTTTTAGTGGTGAAAAAATAATTTTAAAAATCGTTCGGGAAATGAGTTTACTGCTTACTTTCTTTGTATACATTCGACTACGGGCCGAGGGGATTTACGGGAAATCGCGGGTTTTCGGTTGCCGGCGATTAAACTGCTTTCATTCGGCGTCTCATCAAAAATGAAAATATTTTTGAAAACTACAAGTCTCATGGGTTTTAGTGGTGAAAAAATAATTTTAAAAATCGTTCGGGAAATGAGTTTACTCCCTGCTTACTTTCTTTGTATACATTCGACTATACGGGATTTACGGGAAATCGCGGGTTTTCGGTTGCCGGCGATTAAACTGCTTTCATTCGGCGTCTCATCAAAAATGAAAATATTTTTGAAAACTACAAGTCTCATGGGTTTTAGTGGTGAAAAAATAATTTTAAAAATCGTTCGGGAAATGAGTTTACTCCTGCTTACTTTCTTTGTATACATTCGACTATACGGGATGGATTTACGGGAAATCGCGGGTTTTCGGTTGCCGGCGATTAAACTGCTTTCATTCGGCGTCTCATCAAAAATGAAAATATTTTTGAAAACTACAAGTCTCATGGGTTTTAGTGGTGAAAAAATAATTTTAAAAATCGTTCGGGAAATGAGTTTACTCCTGCTTACTTTCTTTGTATACATTCGACTATACGGCCGAATTTACGGGAAATCGCGGGTTTTCGGTTGCCGGCGATTAAACTGCTTTCATTCGGCGTCTCATCAAAAATGAAAATATTTTTGAAAACTACAAGTCTCATGGGTTTTAGTGGTGAAAAAATAATTTTAAAAATCGTTCGGGAAATGAGTTTACTCCTGCTTACTTTCTTTGTATACATTCGACTATACGGGATTTTACGGGAAATCGCGGGTTTTCGGTTGCCGGCGATTAAACTGCTTTCATTCGGCGTCTCATCAAAAATGAAAATATTTTTGAAAACTACAAGTCTCATGGGTTTTAGTGGTGAAAAAATAATTTTAAAAATCGTTCGGGAAATGAGTTTACTCCCTGCTTACTTTCTTTGTATACATTCGACTATACGGGATTTTACGGGAAATCGCGGGTTTTCGGTTGCCGGCGATTAAACTGCTTTCATTCGGCGTCTCATCAAAAATGAAAATATTTTTGAAAACTACAAGTCTCATGGGTTTTAGTGGTGAAAAAATAATTTTAAAAATCGTTCGGGAAATGAGTTTACTCCCTGCTTACTTTCTTTGTATACATTCGACTATACGGGATTATTTACGGGAAATCGCGGGTTTTCGGTTGCCGGCGATTAAACTGCTTTCATTCGGCGTCTCATCAAAAATGAAAATATTTTTGAAAACTACAAGTCTCATGGGTTTTAGTGGTGAAAAAATAATTTTAAAAATCGTTCGGGAAATGAGTTTACTCCTGCTTACTTTCTTTGTATACATTCGACTATACGGGATCCGGATTTACGGGAAATCGCGGGTTTTCGGTTGCCGGCGATTAAACTGCTTTCATTCGGCGTCTCATCAAAAATGAAAATATTTTTGAAAACTACAAGTCTCATGGGTTTTAGTGGTGAAAAAATAATTTTAAAAATCGTTCGGGAAATGAGTTTACTCCTGCTTACTTTCTTTGTATACATTCGACTATACGGGATTTACGGGAAATCGCGGGTTTTCGGTTGCCGGCGATTAAACTGCTTTCATTCGGCG
>JASGCC010002324.1:0-29179 GCA_030067915.1 Hydractinia echinata
AAGCAGCAGGGCAGATAACAAATCATGTCGCAATTTTTTGCCGATGCGAACAAATTTGAATTAAGAGTCTGTTTAAATACCATTAGGACTTTATGGAAAGTTTCCTTGTTTGATATGTTTTATATCTGGTTGACAGCTACCATAAAATACCGAAATTAAGCACAACCGTTGTTACGCACACCCAAGCCTTACCAAAATAATTATCCTTATTTATAAAACGCACTCATTAAGAGTACATCCAGGATAGAAACTTCTTTTTTAGCGGAGAAAGTTTTGTTTACAAGTGCTATGCTTTTTAATATTTTCCTGACTGTTGGTTCAACAGCGGATGAAAACTAAGGTAGGATGAATTTAGGTAGAATGTATAATAAAGATATTTCGTATTTCAAACAATCTTACCGTATTTCTGATAGTAATTCCTCCTTTTTGCACTTCTTTGATAGTAATATTTTTTTTTAGAAATCATTTTTTTTGTCTATTTATACCGTTTCTACATCGTCATGTTGACGTATTTATTTATTTTTACTTCTATATTTATTTACATTAGGATTAAATAATTTTCCGTCCATATTTTCTGAAGCTAAAGAAGCTTTCATATTGCACTAGTTAATTTCCGCTTTTCATGTAAGACACTGAAACACTTGTTTCGTAGCCCCTATGTTACTATATATGTATATATTTATGGGAAAATTGTACAAAGTTTATAAAAAGAAATTTTTTGAAGATGTTTGAAAATTTAGATGTTAAAAAATGTTGAAGCAGTAAAGTAGACTTTGGTCATTCTCGTCCCCAGAGCTCTTTGAGATGAACCTCAAAAGTTTCGAGGTTTTAATCTTAAAGTGCTCTGGGGATGAGAATGGACTTTGGTGTTTTATGTTACCTTGTTACCTCCCTTTTTCTGCACCTTATCTATGTAAGATATTTAACTCTCTTAAACAAGACCTTATTACCCATGTCATTAGGTCATCAAGTCAATAAACAGATGACGTCATGCGTTCGTCAGTAGAAGAAGAAGAAGGCGGAACAGCAAAGTTAATATCAGTTTAGTCGACAATATTAAGCCAGTTTTATTTTTAGTGTTGCCATAAATAAATAATTTTTTTCTGCATGTCCATTTTACACGTTTTGACGTGAGAGTCATTGTGATTTTCTAATAACGAGAACATCATGGGGGTCTTGTCAAACTGTAACTGTTCTTGTGTTTACGTGCTAGGAAGTGACGTCAAAAGTATTAACTGGCCAGTTTTTAACTTTTGCGTACCCATTATGACGTCACAACAGCGAAAAGATGGAGAAGCAAAAATGAATGATTAAGGTATAAAATGTCCATTCATTTGTTGAAATAATACACTGTTTTAAAATTTTAGCACATGTTAATGCTACTATCGTTTCAAGCGTTTAAATTCTTATAAACTTTACGGTCACAAAAAAAGGTTTGACCGTATTTTCTTAGTCATCGCCGGCCTTCAATAAAAGGTCAGAAATATTAGCAATTTTTGATATCTCTGGAAAAAATGTCAGTGATTTTAGGTTTAAATGGAAATCTTTTTTTTACAGTATTGGCAAGCATTGAATTCTAGATTTCTTCTTTAAGAATAACTTTTTCACAATTTGTTCCAGTATATTTCTTGTATCAAAATTGTGTTTTGAAGTAATCGAAGACTTAAGAAGAATTTCTAGACCGACTCGAAATAGCTGTCAGGAAATGTCATGAAAATGAGGAGTTAATATTAAGTGGAAACCTTTAGTCTGACCGTGGTCAACTAGTCGAAAACTTGCAATCTACGTTTAAAAGGATTTATGCATAATCTTTGTTAAAATACATCGTTTTAAATTGAGAAAGACAACTAAAAATTGTAACAATTAGTTTTTATAAAAAATCTAAAAAAATATTACTTCAAGTTTCTGGATACCTTAGTATACTAAATTTTTTCGTTGGTATTATTTTTGCGTATAATTGAACGGATCATTTTACCTTTTAACCCCTGCATATATAGTAAAAAAAAACAGTAAAAAAATGTTGCGTGTGCTCTGAACAACAATTCTAAGTTCAAAAACATGAAATACGGGCTAAAACTTTTAATTTAGCCGTGTTTTAAAGGAAGGATATCCCAATTGTAACATGGCTTTTTAGACTCATTAAGCGTACCAACTTTCGCGAAACTAAAACTCACGTGAAATTTCATGTATGAAAGCTTGTTGCAGCTACCTGGTATAGGTAAGGTTTCTTTATAAATTGAACTGTGTTCGTTCGTCGTCCGTTACCAGCTTTTATCAGAATTGGATCATTTTGTAATTGTTTCTAATTTTTCACAATGATAACGACCCTTGAAAGTGACAAAGTCGTTTTTTTATCAGTTAAAAAAAATGGCGTATTTATGCGCAAAATGAGCCAGGCCAAAAAGGTCCTAAATACGTTTTTTACGATATTTCTCAGGATTGGATCATTTAGTTTATTCTGATTTTTTGCATACATATAGAGAATAGTTGAGAATTTTTCTTTCCGGCCCAATAATGGCGGATTTGTAGGCAAAATGAGTCAAAACGGTTCAAAAATACGGATTTCAAACTTTTTTCAGGGTTGGATTATTAGTTTTTTTGTGATGTTTTAAATCCAGGTAGGTTCATTAAAGTTTTGCTTGTTTTTTATAAATAACACCAATACAAGTTGGGTGTAGGGTTAGAACACTAAATGTTGGAAAATATTACCTATTTTACCACCCGTGTCAACATTAAGTTAGTTAAGAGTAGCAAAGAGATGTCTTTCGTTAAAAACATATTATTATAATATACATTACCGGCCTAAATGCATTAGGTATCTAATAGATATAAAAAAATGCATAACATTGAGAAAAAATCATTTGAATAGAAAATATTAAAAAATATAAAAAAAATTGTCTAAGAAACATTTACACGTCTTTATAAAAAACTAAATAAGAATACATGATTATATTCCCAGGGTTCGTCGTGGGATTCGGGTCGGTATTATTGAAAAATCCATAATAACGAATACTGTTAATTTCACCAATATTAACTTGTTGGGTGACATCTTCAACCCATGGGCTTACATTTTGTCCATCACACCATCCGTCACGCCCATACAGCCAGGTGCCGTGTTCGTTAGGTTCCGAGCCCTCCGTCACTTTATCAGCGCAGCCCGTCGCCGTCCCGGCAGTGTCGAATATTCTGGTGTTTTTGTGTTTGTTATTTATCACAAAGTGATGTGACGTGATACAAAACTCAGCGCAGTTGTTATTGTCGCTACCGTGTCCGGTTATTGTGGCAAAGAACTGTACTTTTGTTGTTTCTTGTGGTATGGTGAAATTCATGGAACGCTTTGGTTTTGTGTTGTACGTCTTATCAAACTTACCACCACGAAATAATGGTATCACTTGAAATGGTGAACTGATATTAGCTAGAAGTAAAAACATTAGATAGTAAATGATAATAAAATGTGGGAGTTATGCCAGCTTTTAAAACTGCTTCTTTATTCGATTGTTAAGTGGTTAAAACTGGTCTTTTCTCTGGCTTTTCGTGGAGTTGATATCCGTTAGTAATAGTTTATTACAAAACACATCTCAAATTATCAAAAGTGAATCGATAATTATTTCCATTTATTTTCTGCTGAACACGTTGAAAACGAAAATTTAACTACTTTTAGTAAATTTAGTATTAAAAACTGGAGTTAAACTTGTTTAAAAAAATATGCACTTACTCATAATTTTATCAGCAAATCTCAAACTCAACGCTGGTTTCCACGGCATAGCCCATGGTACAGTTTTCATGGTGAATGTACACTTTGTTGATGTGAACATAGGTATTAACGGTCTAATGTTGGTTAGCCAACGACCAATACGTCTAAAATACAATAAACATGGCTGACTATTCCAATGTTTTATTGCAGTAAAGATTTTGTTTAAGCTGGGCTACTATAATAGGATTGATACACAGCTCTTTTGTTCAAACAGCGCATGCGTATTTTTCTTTTTACACTGTCTGTCAGACTCCTACCTACTCAACATAGTTCTGAAATTTAGAAACAAGGTACTTGCGGTGCCTTTTCTATATGAGGGAAGACGTCGCCGTCATCTCCTCATATCGAAAAGACAAAAATTCTTGGTGACGAGGGTGATTATAACTCATGATTCTGCATCGGGCTGTTATTACCGAATTCCTTTAACAATTGGGTTTTAAAAAACGCTTTTTGTGTAACCCCATACTTAGGAGACTTCTTGACAGTATTTTAAGATATAATTGGTAAAAAACGTTCAAACCTTCTAAAAGGAGTTATCCATCTACCAATTTCTTTTCCACATAACTCGTTTCCTTTGTCACAGCATACGTAAAGTTGTACTGTGTGGTCCCAATGTGGACAGCCATAATCTGTTGAGCCAGGGCAACCTAATGCCATATCTATGTAGGCGTGGTTGTATCTTTGCAGTTCTATGGCAAAGGATAGTTACAGTTTAAACATATGTTTACAGCAATAGATGACGAAATAGTCATTGCTCGACCTTGCTTCTCAACACTTTCTCCTCTACCTGCCTTGAATTAATGTTATTATTTTCGAATATTTATTTATTTTAAATACTGTTATCAAAGTTTGCTTTGTGTTCTGATTGTCATCGTTATTGCTTAACCTATTTTCCTCACATGACATGGCTTTACGCGTAGCTGTTGCAAATTGAGCATGCATGCCCGCACTGTGGTCCGAACCACTCACTTTTTGATTACAAAGCGAACAGGTAAACCGCTCGGACACGTTAACTTACCGCTTAATGGAGGTAACTTGATAGTTCGTACAACTCCTTTATTTCCTTGCATTAGAGTTGCATTGAATACGTTGACAACTTTAGCATTCATTGAAGATATATTATGCAGGAGGTTTGTCTTGTAGTTCAACCTAAATGATAAGGGTAAACCACTTGATGTTCCGTACAGACACAAACCAATCCGAGGCTTATATGTCTACCATCTCTTGTGGTAAGTGTTTAACGATAAAAACTAATCTAAAAATGCTATGGGGTATGAACCTGGTGTTTCTCGATGACAACTGCTTTTGTTTTAGGAACTTTGTGATCGTCGACTTAACAATTAGGCATCTTAAAACGCATGCATTTACGGTTGAATCCATATGTAGTGATAATCAGATAATGCTACAAACACGCAAATTGTTTCTTACATATAAGCCCACCTTCCTCGACCTGTCAGCAGTTGCAAAATGTTAGAATCTCAACTCTTAACAGAAAGGAGGGCGACATACAACAGATTATTGAATATAAGAAATACACTTCGGAGAAAATGACAATATCTTTCACTCAACTATTTGTCGAAGTTCGCCATCTCTCCAAATTATCAGCACTATGACATTTTTTTAACCCGATTAGGTGTATACGAAGAATGTCATCTGTTTTGAGAATGTCTGTCCAGATGCCATATCAGATCTAATTAACGTCATATGAGCACAATGTTGGCCTTATACATTAAACAATTCCGTACATATATATCCAAGTAGGGATTCTCCTTTTTACGAACTTTGTAGACGGATCAAATTCATCCGTCGGCATACCTAATTGCACTGTAATATTAGGTAAAAATATTTTTTGTGGTCAGATTGAGGCCTTTATGATGAAGTACTTTATGATGAGTAGCCTTTCATCATAAAGACATCTAACACCTCCTTCAATCACACAATTTATTTTTTTTTAAAACATTTTCATAGTTCATAGCTGGCTATGATTTTAACAAAGTACAGCGAGGTAGAAATTTAATTTCACAAAAATTGACATCAAACACAAACATTTCTTATTATTGACTTTACTATCTTACCATTTTGCTTGATAACTCAAAAATATCATTGAAGGATACAACAACCAACCAACTTCTTGCAATTTGCCTTGCTCATCAATAGCTACGAAAAAGTTTCTAGATGGGGTGTGTTGAAATCTTATGTACACATCATTTGAAAGAGCTAACAGTTTTAAAATCTTCTTTCCACTCTCATACGATATCATTGTACCAGGTGTTTTCATTTCTTCCTCACATTCTGTGCCTTCACATGTCATGTCGACCAGTGGTTCAGTCGTAGAAGAATATAATATAGCACCGATGGCACTAGCTTTTTGAGCAGATTTCATCTAAAGTAAAATTGAAAACGTATTTTTACTTAAATAATGCAAAATAGGGGGTAATATTACATCATGCCCTAGGTTGCTTAAAAAATCACTTTGAAATATTATATATAAAATCAATTCTGTCTAATGATTATTGCGGCTTGTTTATAGCTAGCGAAAGCTTATTGGCAAAGTGTAATATTATGAAGAGTGGTTCTAAAGCAAGTCTTATATACTAATACTCAAGTTGTGTGTGTTGGTAATAAGCAAAGTGGATTTTTTCCCGCAGTAAAATGTCGCATTTGTCAATCGGTTATTTATCAGAAAGGATCGATTCACACTTTTATAGTCTCTGGGATGACTTGGTCGGGGTTTGAACCAAAGACCTTTCGTACTGGAGGCGATCGTTCTACCACAAGGCCACCAGTCGGTATAAGTGGAATTAACACAAACCTTTTGAAAGAAGGAACAATTTCCCTCTCTCGATATCAGCAGTAATTGCGTAGAGAAATTTCCTGGTAAATCACTGCATCCATCACCATAGTCTGCAATTTTTGTTCTTGGGTATTTTGCTTTCAAGGTATATGGTGAAGGCAGCCAGTCGTATCTTCCATCTAATCTTTTGTTGACAAAATACACATCTCCTTCTATAGCGACAATATAAAGACACAAGGTAATTCTTAGTCCTCTATACATTCTTTAAATTGCGTAGAATACGAAGAGATTGAAATCTAAGAGGTCAGGAAAGATGGGTGGTATTAAAAATAGAAGAAGAGAAAAGGACATTAATAATCCTATCTGAGAAATCTTTTCAATACTTAAGGAACCAAAAATCTATTAGGTATTAAAATAGAGAAGAAGAGAATAGTACATTAATAATCGTCTCAGAGAAATCTTTTCAATACTTAAGGAACCAAAAATCATCTGCTGTTAAATAATGTGGAATTCTGGGATTATATGGGCACGACGAAATTGTTATATACTTTAAGTGCAGAAACTTTCGCAAATCAGCAATATTAAAAAGGTTTTGCGAACATTAACATACATAAAGAAAAAAAATTTCGCGTTCATAAACTTTCGCGAATCGCTGCTCATGATTTGGCCAAATTTCGCAAAAGTGTTTACACTTACAGTTATGGATACGTTAGTACCATTCATAAATTAATTTAAAATTTGGTGCACTTACAACTTTTACAAAAATTCATCCGAAAAAATGGAACTGAATTTGGTTTAACCTATTACCTCTAAAATGTTTTGTTTAAAATATAATTGACAGGATTTGATTAGATACTTTGTAAAGCTTTTACCTTCTTGGCTTTCCACAGCGATTTGATCCAATCCACACCCATGCCCAGAACAATACCATCGCGACATTACCAACGGCAACCAATTCCCAACTTCATAGAGAGGAATGGTAACGAAATGTAGTCGATCTAACCAATCACTGATAAACTTATATTTCCCTTTCTTCATAATACCATCAACGCGATCCTGCAAAGCTGATTGGTCGTTATCACCCGACGTTTCATCCGCGTCTTCAGATATCTCTGAGCGCAAACGCGCAATGATGGAGCGTTTTTGCGAAACCACGTGATCAAATCGAAAGTGCTCTTCCCCATGGTTGTTTTTGAGGTGGTGATTATCAGCATTGTCGTGAAAGTTTATATCATGTTTTTTGCTATAAGTTTTCCAATCCCATGCCTTTGTTAGATGGCTTTCTATATTGCTATGTTTCAATAATCCCGGCTTCCGTATTTTCGGTAAGTCACTGTATGTATTATTTAAAGATCTCCTGTCTATACGACGATGAGGCATTGGAAAGTACGCGTGAATCCTTCCATTACGTATGTTATGCTCAACTGATTTCAAATCGAATGACCTGAAGAGAAAACAGAAATTTTAAAGCGAGGATTTCGATACATTTCATTTATATGTACCAATCAATCAATCAGCGGCACTTTGATCTCTGGACTTCAGGGCTAGGCGAACAGAAGTTTTAAAATAAGCTCAAAGTTGTAACATTGGTCAAATCATACTGCGCATGAGGAACATCCACAGGATTTCGAAAAATATATTTTATGCGCATCAATCAATCAATCAATCGATCAATCAAGCGGCAACTTTGATCTCAGGACTTTAGGACTAGGCGCTAGTATCATAGAGAAAAAGAAAAATCCTAGGAACGAGACTGAGCGACAATGTGTGCATAATATATTAAACTCTTACCTTCTTTGAGCTGGTTCATCAATATTTTTTTCGTTGAGAATAACTGATCTGCTGACGGATCTATGTAAAAAAAGTTGACATGAAGAAATATTAGGAGTATAACATAACATATACATAAAAAAATAAGAAATAGCTTTTGGTCACAACTATCTTTTGTGCGAAAAGTGTACATATACCTTATCAGTAAAAAAAATCGGTAAAAAAGTTTTAGCCGGCAAAAATATTAGTCACTTGGCATGAAATTAGTCTAAAATTTATCAACATAGTGACTTTTTGCTGAGTAATTGATAGAAAACATCAACCTGGATCCCAGGACCTGTTGTCTCTGTTTGCATGTCAACAAGCGCAGCGTCGATGAGAGACAAAAAGCCCTGGGGACGAAGTTGAGAAAACACTTAAAAGAAAAAATATAAGAAACTGAAATTGTTTTTTTATATAACAATCACGTCCATTCTCGACCCCAGAGCTCTTTGAGATAAACTCGAGGTTTTAATCTCAAAGAGCTCTGGGGACGAGAATGAATCACGTCAAGAATGCAAACTAGCCTTGACATGACTTTATTTTTGAGGCGCTTTTAGTTCTTATATGCTATAAAATCTTGTAGTGTAGTCAACAAAAAAGTCTGCAATAAATTCCAGAGCCCAATTTGGTCACTTCTTACATTTTCACTGACTTTTTTTTTCGCTAATGAATAGTTTTTAAATGATTTTTACATTCGATAAAACATTTAATAACTCTCTTTTATCATTTTGTGATATACAGTCAAACCTGGACATAGCGGACATCTTTACATGCACCTTTTTTGGTCTTATCCTTATAAAACAACCTCTACATAACAGACACCTGCACATAGCGGATATTTTTTTTTCGGAACCGTAGGTGCCCCCTATGTGCAGGTTTGACTAGATGATTTAAAATTTTATATCGTGTATGAATCTTATTTAAAAATTATATTCTCAGGAGTGCCGAAGTGAACAACCAAGTTACCCAGTTATAAATATAGAAGTATAATTTAATCAGTTGTGAAAACGCTCGTGAAATTTAGAGACTGTTTTTCCAAATTTTTACTTTTTTTAAGAAGTTATTGATAATTTGATGGTTGAGATTTAATTATATGCTACATAACAAGGATACGTGTTTCGCCTTTGGACGTACATCTCGTCCCCAGGGCTTCTTTTTTGCTTTCTGATATGTGGCTAGCGCAAAGCGAAAAGAAGCCATGGGGACGATATTTGCCCTTGGACGCACATCGACTGCAAGATCAAGTAATTAGCTACTAAACTGCGTAATTTTGTTAAAAGCTCGTGCTGATTGCAATCTTAGCTACTCTATTTGTAGGTTGTCTTAGAAACATGTATGTCCGTGTTCATACTTACGTTGATAAATTCTTCGCTAATGAGTAGTATTTTTCTAAAGCATCTTCGAATCTTTTTTTCATCCACTCTGCAGTCGCCGTTGCATCGTTCGATGACGTCATAAATATATATTTAACATTATCAGGGGAATTATCTATTAATTCTAATATCGACGAATCTTTAGTCCATAAACATTCTAAAAAGCCTGAATGATTAGTGAATTCATGAAATATCATTGGCGGGTGTACATTTGTGTCCTTGTGTCCAACCCCCTTGTATACGATTGGTCCATTTAACGTCGGTAACGTAAAGTTTGGCGCTTTTTCGTTTGGGTTTAATTTCTGCGAATAAACACTTGTGATTTGCGTGGTACAGAAAATAGAAAACAACCATAAATAATCTGTCATTTCTCGCCCACTTCTAGTTCTTAGTACCAACATGTTGTTATTGAATAACGATTTAAAAACTTTAATAAAATTATCCCAAACTTGAGTATTGTACGGAAGGAGAATTATCCTTTCCCTGCCAAAGGGTCTTTTATTTCCGCCTATGCAAAGATTACTACTAATACTGCTTAGTTAGTATCTGTACGTGCTTTCTCCTACTGAAAATCATACATCAAAATTTTTTAATTTGATCAGGTAGCTTCTGTTGTTTCGTCTTCTCATTTATAGATTTCCTTCTTTTGTTGACATCAATAACATTTAGCAAAGCCTCGCATGCAAACATATCATATTGCTTTCAGTAAGAATATATATATAAACGTAAATATATTTAAAAAATCAAAAGAATTTCTTTAGCTAGCTTTTAAACAGAACCCATATGGCAATGATAAACATTCGACGCACTGTGAGTTGTGCAGCTGCTAACAAGATCTAATTCTTGCAGTTAATCGAAGCGTGAAAAGTAAAAACAAGTCTTCTATAGGTACAAAATCGTTTGTGTACCAACCAAAATAGAAAGCTGTCGAAATTTGACATTTAAACAACTTTAAATATGCAAATAAAATTTTTATAGAACAATCTAGTTCTTGTCGATTCCAAAAACTGCAATTGACAAATAATGTTATTGACAATATCAGTTAGGATCACTTCTTTTCACAACTTGAACATTTTTAGTTCCCTCGCATTAATTAGCCTTACGCAATATTTTCCTGCGTAAGAACCCAAAAAGTATCAGTTCGTTTTACATCCTTAACTCAAAGAGTTATTACCTTCCTGTTAAGGTGATAGACAAGTGCAAATGACCAAATGTCGCTTTTTTTAACCTTTTTATCGGGTGAAAAATGATCTGGATATACAGTGGTGGGTAGATGGTGCAATGGTAAATAGTTGCTCTAATCGTGAGCAACTTTGAAATTAACTGCATAGAAACAATCATAGCAACCGGTTCCGCCAATCATAATAAGTCTTTGAGCTGCTTAGGACGATGTGTGATGCTTAGCGATCGCTAGATGCTGTTTCCAGACCTCTGGCGATAACAAATTACAGTTATGAATGATCATTCAGGTCTTTCACGAGGTTAGAAAGGTGCCTTAATGATTTACCATCTGAAGTGAACTCGTCAGTTATACATTGGACTTAAGACGTTAGGTATTGTTTGGTCGAGTGCTGTTATATTGTTTTGGTACCTCAACAAGTCGCTCAGGCCAAAAGTAAAAGCCGTTCGAATGTTGTAACCGCGCCTCAAACAAATCCCAAAATCTAAGCGGCCATACAGAAATTTTTCGAAGAGTTGTACAGGACAGTACAACGTGACTAACTTTAGTCTTTACTAACTGTTTCTACAAGTTGCGTCGTGTTTTGAAAACAAATGATCCCTGTATTAACCTCGTTTTCAGGGCATTTTGCCTTTTTGTTTAAATTGATAGCGGCGAAAATTGTTGGCTGCTCCGTAAGAACGGCTAAGGGGCTAGAAGAACCTAGAAGGGATGAGTTCGCCCCGTATTGCTTATAAAAAATTAGAAATTGCCGTCTGTCGGCCTTGTTTTTACATCAAAGCCACAAGTTCTGTGTAGACTGAGTGCATTGTTATTTAAAGTTCTGTAGTTAAAGGGGCGTCGGTTTATTCGTTGCTATTTCTACAAAAGTTCTCTTTGTAGATGTAGAGTGCTTTATCAGAGACCCCAACTCCTATTCAGGCTCCTTGACTAAGGTTGCTGATATCTAGGAGGACTGTCAACCGAGACTAAAGAGCACTTCCTACCTTTCCCGGCCAAAAGCTCTGTAACTTTTAACCAAACTGTTAACTAAAATTCCAGCAAAAGATTTGTTATTTTAAATAATCTGCTTGTCACAGTCCCAATTTGCGTTATTAGTGGTTACCACGGAATAAATGGTATATTAAGCGAGATTGGAAATACGCCCACACCAAGCTTTCCTATGTTCGAAAGCTTTTTTGTTGAGCGACCGTGATGTTTACAAGTAAATTTACTTTCCTTTATCGTTCCCAAAATCATCAAATACAGGGCCAGCATAATAGTGATGATTTGTCTGTAAAGAAAAAATATAGAGAAAATGTGTAAAATTACTTGTCTTTCAATTTAAATTTTATTTTAAATTTCAAAAAGATACAAATGTTCTATTTTAGTAAACGCCAAGACACCATGCAAACGCTCGATCATCACCAAGCCATCACCTATCAACATTACTATTTATAATATATTACTAAGATTTTTTTTCCTAAGAAAACTTTTGCTAAGTACAGTGGACTCTCGATATAACGAATCCCCGATATAATAAACATCTCGATATAACGAACCAAAGTCTATCCTCTCTAATTTATTTATATAAATCGTTTCTATATAGCATATCCGCCATTCGATTTAACGAACTGAATTTTTCGTCCCGAACTCAAAACACCGTGATATAACGAACTCGAGGCACTAAATGTAACAGACTCGGTAGGATATTCTTATGCTAAGGTTGACGCTGATTGGAGGGGGAATGGGGCGGTGACACTTCTGTTGACGTTAACCTTCACAATTTTCAAACCCTGGATTTTTCAAAATAAGCAAAAGTTTTTTATAAAAATGTTTACACTAACTGTGATCAGTAGCGTTTGAAAATCCTTCCGTGTAGCTATTTTTGGCTCTTCGTTCAAAACTTGGAGGAGGGTCCCTTTTCAAAAGATGACGTAAACTCTGGGGAACGGGTAAAGCAAAGTTGACGAAGAGGGGAGGGAGAATATGGGGCAGGGGTCAAAAATCTTAAAAAGATAGTCATTTGTGAACAATCCCTAATGTAAACAAAAACTAAATACTGCTTTGATTCGATTTTGTTTTGATTTTAGATTGTATTCGAGTAGAGTTCTACGTGTGCACTAAACGTTACAAATTTAATTTTATTTTTCGCTAATACCGAACTTTTCATCGGTTCCCTTCGCGGTTTGTTTTACCGAGAGTATATGTAGTCAATTAATTTCAATTTTTCCACAAAATTCCAGTTATCGAATGTTTCGATCATTCGAAAATTTGACTCGCGCTGTTTTTTAATACTTCGAAATGTTTAAGTTATTATCGGAAGGAGACTGTTAATAACTGTACTCTTATCATCCTCGTCTCCAGCACTTGTTAGGGTTTTCTGTTTTCAGACACAAAACCTGATTCTGTCAAATATAAAAACCTAACCAACGTTGTGGAAGGGTGGGTATTTTACTTACGTTGTAAACAGATGAATGAGAAATCGCCCTGGGCGTTTATTAACAATTTTGGAACTTAACGTTTTAGCAGGGGCTTAAAAGGTATGATTGGTTTGCTTTTTTCATGTTTGCTTGTGCTCTATGAACAACCCGCCCGTTGTTAGCTTGTTCTTGCGAAAATGAATTATAAGTAAAAAAAATGTACAATATCGAAATTTTGAGAAAAATAAAAACGTTTACAAACTAAAGTTGTTTTATAGTAGAAAAAAGGAGACAAAAAAAAGCCCGCGGTCGATATTTTACATCCAGGACACCTCATCCAGGTGCAAAAGCACAGCGGAGAAGAGAGTTAAGGTACTCTCCTACTCTACACTAGATTCAAATACGCACGTTCCGCAAAAGAAGCGCTTGCTTTCCCTCGTCAAAATGGTGTCTTGACTGGGGTCAAGTTTTTTATTTGTTGGTTTGGTGCTCAAAGTTAATGCTATGACTCCGTTCAAAGTATGTTTAAAACTTTCAGTAAATGTTTTTTACTATATGTCTTCCTACAATAGTGACTGCTAAATGATGCTTTGTTAGGTGTTGACTAACGGAAGGAATATATACTAAGGGGTAACGTTCATACTCAACTTCCCACGAGAAACAGTCATTGGCCGTTTGTGGATGGTTTTTTCTGACGGCATAAATGTTTAAGACAAATGTTCGAAATTACAATTCCACAACAATCAATTTTAATTTTTAATCCATTCTCCTTGCACTTTTAAAGCTATGCCTAAAAATATGGTTGGTTAGCTTCACCCAACTGACTCACTTCAAAAGGCGAAATTCTAGTCAGGAAGTCAGTAAATTTGTGAAAACAATAAACCAAATGTTGGTGAAACTTGTTCCTTTTTCTTCTTCTGCATGGTAGAACCAACAAAATAAACTTACCTTGTGGAAGCAAAATCATCGGTTAAAACAAGCAGAAACCATGGAAACAATGTTGGTTTTCATAAGCAGCAATTGAAATAGATGACTTTCAATGTTTACAATTTTACGGGATTCTTGCACATGCGCGGAAAAAATCAGAAAAATTGACAGACAAAAAAATGCAGACCGTAGGTGAAGAAAGTCAAATTATAGTTAAAAACTTTTGTACTGTGGCTACTAGCATCTTTTCACTGATATATGATCTAAATCTAAACTACAAGCTATATTCTAATTTCAAGATCAAAAGATGCCTAACTGAAAATAAAGTTTGGAATGGGCTGGTCCACGACTTACCGCCTGCATTATTTTGCCTGTCGATTTGCGTAAGATGTCTGGGGATTATAAACAACACGCGTCATGATGAAAGTCGTCTATGGAAGCTAAAGTACATCGAGCTTCTTTGCATAAAAAGGATGAAAGAAATTATTACTAGTTTCTTGTCCACAGCCTGCATATGCTTGAGACCTCTCATGAAAAAGTTCGTTATTTCCAAAATTGCTATTATTTGTGTAAAAACTTCCATTTTATCTATGATAAGCCGTTTGTCAGTCATTTTCATCATTTCTTTACCCAACAAAGAACCCTTTTCCTGTAGCTACAAGGTATTCAATATGGAAAAATTTGCAAAAAATAAGTCCACGCAAATCGTTGAGGATTTAATGACATAAATCCACACATATTTTGTTAATAGCTGACTTGTAAAAATAAATTCACCCAAAATGCTTGCAAAATTAAGCTTGCAAAAATAAATCAACACAAAAAAAATCCAATAAGGTTGTTTGCAGAATGGTCTGATGTTGCAAAAGGGACTTAAATTGGATAATGAATATATATATATGCCCTGGACAAAAATGAGCACTTATATTTTTGTATTTGTGTCCGTAGTCACATGGAGTTAGTAAATCTTTGTGTCATGTGCTGTTTTGATCAGCAAGCTAACCGGATGATTGACAGACAATGGACATGTCTAATTTTCCCTATTGATGTCACAAATTTTAGTTGACATTATAATGAATAATGAAATTTTCCTGCATGTAGTTTTGAATATGTTTAGGACAAGAAACTGTGATGCAATTGTCCTCGACCTAAGGGACCTGGTTGTGGTTAGTTCGTATTGGCAGGCCTAGCTGTAAATGGTGTGGGATCGCACTACTAGCCCAATCCCACACATGCTACTATTTATTTAGGGGTGTGATGAAATGCACGTCATGTCTGCTATATGGTGTGCAAGGTATAAATTCAGAAATTTACACCGCATATTGTTTAGTAGGGAAAAAAATTACTAAACCTTTCAAATAAAGGCCTCCTAATGTGTACGTCAATATGCGATAACGTAAACCTTTCTTCCCTAAAGCAGTTCAATTTTTTTTCTTTAACTACAATTTCCATGCTCTCTCTATAAACAAGCGTAAAGAATTTTTTCTTTTGCTTGTTTTGCTTCTGGTAATAGAGCAGTATATCAGGTATTATTTTTTAGTGTTATTGATGTGTGTATATTTCACAACACCTGCTCTACAAGGCCCAGGTTTTAGTATTAATTGGTGTTGAAAATGTTGAAAAATGTTAAAATTAAATTTAAATGATCATAATTCTTTTTTTTTACTTTTTATATCTTCGCTACTTTAAAACAACAGGTGTCCACTTAAAATATTAAAAAAAAATAAAAAATACAATGAACATGCAGACACATGCAATTATGTCCTCCTGCTTACCGCAACTTATTTTATTATGCACACCAGCCCTTAAAATTAGAATTTTTTTACGTCGGCAATAAAACTGCCTACGTGAGATACATTTCAACCGATTTGCGTCGGCATTGCGTCGGCAATATTATTTTGTAGTGAAATTTTTCAGCTGGCATAACTTTTGTCATTCACCTTTTATTAGGGCTAGACCTCTCATAAATTTGATGCATTGATCTCCTAAGACGATGACAAATGGGAATGGAGTACAAGTCTTATTGACATACCTTCTGGATGGTGAACTTCGTTAGGTTAATAGTTCACTGCCAACTGGCTTTTTTTTTTTCGAGATGAACTCATTAGGTTAGGGCATCATTAGGTTGTATATCACAGAAGTCGCTGGTGACATTCTTCGAAAATGCTTGTCACCGGCACAGTTTAACATGAAGCAAAACTGTACAGGAGACTCAATTGTTAGAGTCTTCGCAGAACATCTCTCCTCACAAAACCGAGGGCAGGGCTGACTTATTGCCTGCTGTGTCGTGTGGGAGTTCTTTTTAATACGATATACAATTTTTTCGATTATTATTACAAATCGAATGACACCACAGTATTTCTGTAGCCTAAATGATTTTAGTTAGTGATAATGGCCTAACTTACTGAAAATTGAATGTTATTATTTTGTAGTCGCAATAAGTAGGAGTAGCTGAAACAAAAACAAAATAATGTTATTTAAAAATTTCACAACAAAATTACGTCGGCAATTTTTTTGCTGACGCAACTACGGTATCTTCGTATTTTACGTCGGCAATTACGTCGGCAATGCCGAATGCCGACGCTAATTTTAAGGGCTGGCACACTGTGATTGCCAGTATAAAACGGATAGTAAAATTATAAAATATCAAAATTGATAACGAACATCGTTGTTACGTCTGTAACAACGATGTTCGATCATGTGTGATAATTGATGAACGATCATGTGTGATAATTATTTTTGGTTTGTTTATTTTTATAAATAAAAACTACATATATATATCTCTTAATGATACTTTTGCAAAGTCAGTTATATGTTTCATAATTTTCTTCAACAAGTCTATAAAACATCACCTATAAAATGTTCTGTAATTTACCAAACTTTGACGTTAAAACAATCTCCTGCGTGGGTAACTAACTATGGACTACCTGGGACCAAATAAGGACCAATTTCCTAAAGCTGGGTCAAAACACCTGTTGCGGAACAGACAAATTAATGACGTCATCAAAAAACCTTCAAACCTCCATATTCCTTCAACCGTTCGTCAAATGCACATCATCCTATACATTTTCTTGATAATAATTTTAAGCTCTACGCAATGGAGGCAACAGGTAAACAAATTTCTGAAAAAAAATTTTATGCACATTGATGGGACATTGCTGACGTCAGCAAAATTTTTAAACTCTTATATCTCCTTAACCACTGACCAAAACCACAAAACCTTAAACATAAATTTGGTCAGCGTGTTAAGCTGCACACAACACAGGTACTAGCTAAAAAATTGTGAAAAAAAATATTTGTGCATCGAAGGGTCATTCATCATCATTCATCATTCTCGGCTTAACGTCCGTTTTCCATGCTAGCATGGGTTGGACGGGGTATATTAATGACCCTCTTCCAATCTGATCTAGACTGTGTTAGATCTAAACTCAACTTCCTCTGTATCAAGTCTGTCCTTATAACCTCCTGCCAAGTCTTTCTTGGTCTGCCTCTGGGCTTTGCCCCAGGAACTATCAAGTCTCTACACTTTCTTACCCAATTATCCTCCTCCATTCTTTCCAAGTGCCCCAGCCAATTCAATCTTTTTATCTGGATAACATCTTTAATTCTACGGAGACTTAGCCTGCTTCTTAGCTCATCTGAACTCTTTCTGTCTCTCAGACTGGCGTTACACATCCACCTAACCATTCTCATATCATTCCTTTCTAAACGGTCAAGATCTTCCTGCTTCACTGCCCATGTCTCACTACCGTACAACATAACACTTCTTACACAGGCCTCATACAACCTACCTTTTACCTCAATTGACAGGACTCTGCTAGTCAACAAAGGAAGTAACTCTCTGAACTTTTTCCAAGCAGAACCTATCCTGCAAGTAACACTTCTTCCAACACCCCCTTCACTGCCCAACATATCACCTAAGTAACAGAAGTTCTCAACTATCTCTAACGAGCCACTGTTGTACATCATTAAAGCTGGAAATACTTCATTCTCTATAATCTCACCTTTGCAACGCTTGCATACAAACTGAATGTCAGCTCTTAACCTTCCACTAATACTACTGCACTTCTTATGTACCCAATGCTTGCAAGTCTGACAAAAAATTGAGTTACTACCAACCCCTTTCCTGCAAACTCCACAAGGCCACTTTCCAACTACAAGGTCACACTTGGCTGCAATGCTACTAATCATGACTTTAGACTTTGCTGTGTTTACCTTTAGCCCTTTCTCTTCTAGTCCTTTCTTCCACTTCTCAAACTTTTCAACTAATTCTTCCATCGACTCTGCTATGAGAACCAAATCATCTGCATACAATAACTCCCATGGACAACCTGTTCTGAACTCCATCGACAGCGCTTCTAAGACTAGAACAAACAACAAAGGACTAAGTACAGAACCCTGATGTACACCAACATTTACACTAAATTCATCACTAAGTGAATCGTTAATCCTGACACGACTTCTAGCATTGCTGTACATAGACTGTACCATCGTAACTAGCCACTCATCCACACCTAATTTTCTCATAGCCCACCAAATAACTTTACGTGGCACTCTATCAAAAGCTTTCTCTAAATCTACAAAGGCAAAATAGAGATTCTGACGTCATTAAAATTCAAATGACGGATCTTTGTTATTTTTTTTGGCCTAAGTGGATTTTTCCACGGGCCTTATCGACTAGTATATACATAATAAAAACATAGATTACTATGAAACCCTAATTCATAATAAATTTAAAACTCTTTCTCAAAAGTTGTTTTACATGCTAGTCTTGTTTTCCTTGTTTGGTGTCACACTTTTGTTATCGTATCACAAGAAACAATCAAAGGCAACAAAGGTGCAATACATTTGACAAGTCCTTTAGCCTAATGATTGCATCAAATATAAGTTCATGCATATCAGGTTTATCAATAAGAAAATAACACCAGAGCAAAAAATCACTCCCCCAAGGTTACAATAATTTAAACTGGGCGAGCAATCTGAATAAATAGAATAAGTTTATCTTTTTTTATATATTTTGGTTCTTTTTTACTGTAAATAATAAGAAAGGAAACATTGATTTCCATGTGAGATGAATTGATATTGCTCAGCCAGAAAAACCTTTTGGAATTGGGGAGCAATTAATGGCTCAGCTAGTTTCTCATTTCTCAAAATTGGGCGAGCCTTTGCGTGAGCAAGAGCAATTTCTCTCCCCTTATTGATAGGCCTGCATATAAAGAATTGTTACAGGTGTAGAATATTTTCAAACAGGGATATCTGTAAGCAACACCACTTGTTTTGACTGCCATATAATTTCAAATCTTCAAGGATCACGATGATCATCAAGGTTAAAATATTTATTTTAAGTGCTGAGCCTTGGTACGTAATCTCGAGATGAGGCAAATAAATTACTGACATCTACAGTACTGTGAAAAGGTTTGTTAACATCGTGGTTCGTGTTTATTTCATGTTACGCACGAACCACGATAGCCCACGATGCGTATTTTTTTAACAATCGTGGACCTCACGATCATGTTTCGTGGACTACACGAACAAAAATTAAACATTACACCGTGGTGTCCACGATAGATAACTTCTATTGTAAAACAACAAAGACCGTATTAGTTTATCAATTAAATCAAAAACCGACGGCAAAAAAATAAATTAACACTTGTTGTTTTAATTCGTTGTCATAAAGCTAGCTACATAATAGATTTTGATCGTTCGTGAATCAAAATGCGATGTAAAAAAACATTTCTATCGCCGATTTTCGTTTATAAACTTTTAAAATGCGATCTAAAAAAACATTTCTATCGCCGCTTTTCGTTTTTAAACTTTTAAAATGCAATCTAAAAAAACATTTCTATCGCCGCTTTTCGTTTTTAAACTTTTAAAATGCGATCTAAAAAAACATTTCTATCGCCTTTTTTCGTTTTTAAACTTTTAAAATGCGATCTAAAAAAACATTTCTATCGTCGCTTTTCGCTTATAAACTTTTAAAATGCGATCTAAAAAACATTTCTATCGCCGCTTTTCCTTTTTAAACTTTTAAAATGCGATCTAAAAAAACATTTCTATCGCCTTTTTTCGCTTATAAACTTTTAAAATGCGATCTAAAAAAACATTTCTATCGTCGCTTTTCGCTTATAAACTTTTAAAATGCGATCTAAAAAAACATTTCTATCGCCGCTTTTCGTTTTTAAACTTTTAAAATGCGACTAAAAAAACATTTCTATTGCCGCTTTTCGTTTTTAAACTTAAAATGCGATCTAAAAAACATTTCTATCGCCGCTTTTCGTTTTTAAACTTTTAAAATGCGATCTAAAAAAACATTTCTATCGCCGCTTTTCGTTTTTAAACTTTTAAAATGCGATCTAAAAAAACATTTCTATCGCCGCTTTTCGTTTTTAAACTTTTAAAATGCGATCTAAAAAAACATTTCTATCGCCGCTTTTCGTTTTTAAACTTTTAAAATGCGATCTAAAAAAACATTTCTATCGCCGCTTTTCGTTTTTAAACTTTTAAAATGCGATCTAAAAAAACATTTCTATCGCCGCTTTTCGTTTTTAAACTTTTAAAATGCGATCTAAAAAAACATTTCTATCGTCGCTTTTCGCTTATAAACTTTTAAAATGCGATCTAAAAAAACATTTCTATCGCCGCTTTTCGTTTTTAAACTTTTAAAATGCGATCTAAAAAAACATTTCTATCGCCGCTTTTCGTTTTTAAACTTTTAAAATGCGATCTAAAAAAACATTTCTATCGCCTTTTTTCGTTTTTAAACTTTTAAAATGCGATCTAAAGAAACATTTCTATCGTCGCTTTTCGCTTATAAACTTTTAAAATGCTATCTAAAAAACCATTTCTATCGCCGCTTTTCGTTTTTAAACTTTTAAAATGCGATCTAAAAAAACATTTATATGGCCGCTTTTCGTTTTTAAACTTTTAAAATGCGATCTAAAAAAACATTTCTATCGCCGTTTTTCGTTTTTAAACTTTTAAAATGCGATCTAAAAAACATTTCTATCGCCGTTTTTCGTTTTTAAACTTTTAAAATGCGATCTAAAAAACCATTTCTATCGCCGCTTTTCGTTTTTAAACTTTTAAAATGCGTCTAAAAAACATTTCTATCGTCGCTTTTCCTTTTTAAACTTTTAAAATGCGATCTAAAAAAACATTTCTATCGCCTTTTTTCGCTTATAAACTTTTAAAATGCGATCTAAAAAAACATTTCTATCGTCGCTTTTCGCTTATAAACTTTTAAAATGCGATCTAAAAAAACATTTCTATCGGCGCTTTTCGCTTATAAACTTTTAAAATACGATCTAAAAAAACATTTCTATCGTCGCTTTTCGCTTATAAACTTTTAAAATGCGATCTAAAAAAACATTTCTATCGCCGCTTTTCGTTTTTAAACTTAAAATGCGATCTAAAAAAACATTTCTATCGCCTTTTTTCGTTTTTAAACTTTTAAAATGCGATCTAAAAAAACATTTCTATCGCCGCTTTTCGTTTTTAAACTTTTAAAATGCGATCTAAAAAAACATTTCTATCGCCGCTTTTCGTTTTTAAACTTTTAAAATGCGATCTAAAAAAACATTTCTATCGCCGCTTTTCGTTTTTAAACTTTTAAAATGCGATCTAAAAAAACATTTCTATCGTCGCTTTAAGCTTATAAACTTTTAAAATGCGATCTAAAAAAACATTTCTATCGCCGCTTTTCGTTTTTAAACTTTTAAAATGCAATCTAAAAAAGCATTTCAATCGGCGCAGACAAATTTAACTTTTCTAGACAAATGACATTTCGTAAAAATACAATCGCGTCCATGACGAAAAAGTATACACCAAGCAAAAACTACGAATATGCTTTTTTAACTTGATAAAACCTGAAACAAACAAATTAACTTTAATGAAAGACTTTTTTGAAAAGAAAAAAAATTAAATTATACTGCTATAAAAATCGTGGAGCTCGCGAAAATAATCGTGGGACACAAGATCCTTCGTGGTGATAATAATATTAGCGTGGTGGCCACGATAGAATGTTTGAATGTTTGTTATACATAAAGACCACGATTTTATCGTGGTTCGTGTGCACCACGCTCGTTACACGAACACGATGTTAACAAACCTTTTCACAGTACTGTATGTACTATTTCTATGTTGGATAATTAGCTGGTTTTCACACTTTGTACACCATTTTTGCGACATGACGTGGGGCATAAGCCATGAGCGGGAGATGTGCCATTTGGGAGTGTGATGAACCACATGGGACCACTTTTCCCCACGGCCAGGCCTTTTTGGCTAAATTGTGGTCCATTAAATATTTTATAATTTATTTGGAATTTATTACTACTCATGATGTGACAATAAGTATGAGCATACATTAAATTATAACGAAAGCGAAAAGTAAAGCACATGGATTTGCTTGATCGAAATATGTTGTTTATTTCAGAAAACAAAAAAAATTTTTTTTGAATTATTTTGACAAAAGAATGTGTCACTGCACAGAAAGTAAAAATTTATCACACAAGCATTTTGAATTACACTATTTTTATTTTAAAGCCTTCAAATGATAAAATTTTTTGAAATCTTATTAAAATTTTTAGCATTTTCCTTCACCTTCTTCTTCTTTTTTTTGAGCAATTTTGGAAGCGATTGCTGTAGCGTGCTGTAAAGCGGTAGAAGTCAATATCAATATTTTTGTAATTAGTGAGTTTTTTGTCGCAAAGAACCTATCGCAAACACCTGTGACGTGTTGTGTCCATTCATAAGAATTAATTCTTTTCAACTCATCACAGGCCTCACAAGAAAGAAAATTTTTATCGCGTGGTATGTGGTTGCATTGTTTTCTAATTCTGTGTCATTATTTTCATGCTGGTGACAAAATGTGGGACGTTTAGATTTGTGAACCCTAAACACAAGAACTATAAAAATTCAATTGTTTCAGAAACTTGATCTTTATATAAGCAACTTCCTAGGTTACTCTAAGAATAGCAGGAACAAACCTTGAAAATAAAATTTGATGTTTTTCGGTCATCCTGTTTGTTTGCCTGCTGTCATGTGTTCTTCAAAAAAAAGTTTTATGATATTTTTAAAAAAAAATGGCCACCCTGATACTGTAGACCTTGTTTAACATGGTCCTGTATTCTGTCATGTATATCCATTAGAATAAAACTAATATTTACATATTATTTTGTGGGTAATTCCTGTCTTAAAAGATTTTGTGTTTTTTTTAGTAATGGCATATTATGGTCAACAAGCTCGAAATAGACCAGCCTTGTACAAACCGACTGATTTTTCTAGCCAACAGAAAAGAGCACCATCAATTTCGGACGAATTGAAGAAAGAGGAAGAGCCACCAGTTATTAAAATTCAACAGAGACCTGCTTCTACTGTTGAAGCAAAAGAAGAAAATAACAAGGGGGCTTTGCCAACGAAACCTTCTTCTAAGGATCAAGAAGAAATGCCAGAAACTGATAAGCAGTGCACTGAAAAACTTGTTGGTGTAGCCGAGAAGGATCTTGAAAAAATCCAAAAGTTAAAGGAATTCATGGCGAAACAGCAAAACGGAACGAGTACGAAAGAGAACACCAAGGAAGGAAAGGATAACAAAGGTCCTCATGATGGCAAAACCAAAAAAGATGCAGCATCAAAATCTGGTAAGGACGAAAAAGAGAATAAGGATGATAAAACCCATAGACCAGCATCAAATAGGCATCATAGGAATGCAAACAGGGGCCAGTCTAGAAACAAGCCTAATTCATCAAACAGAACAGAGGCTAGCAAAGATAACAAGAAACCTACTGCATCCAATCCTGATAAGGTCAAAAGTGATAACAAAAAGGATTTCGATGTTTCTGGTGGCAGTGGAGGAGCCAGACCTCGTAATAAACCATCCAAAGGACCCAAACAAACATCTGAAAACTATGGCCAGCACAATAACCAGCAACATCCAAACAGTTACTACACCCAATCTGGGTTTTCTGGCAGGGGTCCACCACCCATGGATCCCAACTGGCTGCATATGCAGTTTCAAAGTGGCCAAGTCGCTAATAGTCAAGGTATTCTTAGAAATCCTTATAGTCTTGATAGTCAGGATCCTGGTCAAATTTATGCCGCTAAAAGGACTGTTCCAGCCACAAAAGACAAAACAGAACAGAAGAGGAGCTTAGATTTTGTAAAGAACTTTTTTCAAAATGACCCCGAGGTTCAACATAACCGTAAACAAAATGCTGAAAAACGTGCTGTAAAAAATGCTCCATTAACAGCACAGACTGTACCTGTTAAACCCCTGACTAATTCAGGAGAAATCAGCTCTGCACAGCAAGCTGTGTATAACTCTCCTCATCTCATTGAAGATCGATCGATATCTCTTAATCAGACAAATGTTAATATGCAGGCTCTTATGAGTCAGCACAATGCAAACCTTGCATCAGGTCTACCAACATCATACTCAAGTGTGTATCATCAACATTCCAATGTAAGTCATGGAGGTATGGCACCTGGTGTTTCTCATGGTACGGTCCATCACAGTGCTTCTCCAGTATCCATGAATCAAACAAACACTTCAGCTGCAGCACTGCATGCATTTAATCATCCATCATCTATGTTTCAACACCAAGGAGTTAGTAGCTATTCAGGAATGTATTCTCAAATGGGTACACATGGAGCACCAGGCCTGCTCTCATCTTCAAATTACCATGATAATTTACATGGAAGTAACCTGTCAAGTAGTGGAGGTATGAGCAGCTTGCAGTCTTACAGTGGTTACTTCCCTACCAATCATCAGGGACATATTCGACATGTGCAACAACACCTAAACCCATCTGTCATGCAGAACATACTCTTAGATCCAATGGAGAATCCAAAAAAGTGGCAGGAGAAAGCTTTGACAAAGTGTGGACCAATTGATTCATCACAAGCTCGCTCATTGATAGAGCAATTGATTAATGGCAGCTACGAATGCATGGTGTGTTGCGAATCTGTCAAATGGAGCAATCAAGTATGGAATTGCAGCAATTGTTTTCATATCTTTCACTTATCTTGCATCAGGAAATGGGCAAGATCAGAAGCTGCAGCAGTAAAAGGTAAAAAAATAAAATTTGTTGAACTTTTCCTGTCTACAAATTACAGCAGATTTTAATTTTAATTCAAAGTTCGTCTTTCTGTAAATTGGAAATGTTTAGTATTTTCACACAGGTCAAGAATTCAGTATTCAATAAAAAAAGTTAAGAAAGAATTGGATAGTTTCACGAAGAAATAAATAAAATATTTATATTTTGAATTTGTTATTGTTCATTTTAGAGGAAAGCGGCTGGCGATGCCCTGGATGTCAAAATGTTTCAACAAGACCTCCCAACAAATATTTCTGCTTTTGTGGTAAGCTGAATATTTAAATTGGTAGTCAACTAATTTGATACTAAAAGTGAATGAGAGAAGTTGTATTGTTGACATTATTTTAGTGCAGATATTTCGTCTTGTTGAAACACCTTAAAACTCCTTACTTCTCCCCAATTTTGAAAAGTCTTCTCAAAACTCATCTCAAAGTATATTTTTTAAAACTTCCTCCTCAAAAGTCCTTAATTGTTTAAAATTATAACCTGCTGTATGTTTTTATTTTTAAAGTGCATAGAAATGGCAATAATTTGTTCTTCACTCATGACATTACCTTAAAGACTCCTTAAATCTCCTCAATCGTTTTGATAAAATACTGTCATTTCAAAAAAAAAGTTGAAAATTCTCATCAAAAGTCCTAAAATCTTCTCAAATTTGACTCCATAAAAAGAGCGTCAACCCTGCAACGCATAATACATTTTTGTGCAGATACAGATTTTATATATACAAGTTTTAAATAAATAATTGCTTTTTCATTTTTCTTAATTAAACCTTAATGTTAATATTAGGCAAAGTTCGAGATCCTGATTGGACACCAAAGGATGGAATTACACCACACAGTAAGTGCAGCAATTTATTTCTGAGATGTGAAAGTTTTATTTAGTTTTATTAGGAGTCCAAATTAGAAGTAAATTTCACTGACTATTTTGGCTTGTCAGTTTTTACCTCCTGTATATTAATACTCTTATTCTGTCTGTGTGCGTGTGCGTGCAAGAAAAAAGTCGTGCTACAGGCACACCAAATAGAAAAGCGATATATTTTTATCCACCTAAAACTGACAAATTTTCATGTAATTAAGGGGAAGGACGACATGTAGATTTTTCCACGGGTTAATCATTAGTTTCAAGTAAATTTGTCAAACTAGTTGTTAGCCTGTGAGAAATTCCATGGGCCTGTTGTACAAATTTCCCCGTTGCTACTTGTGCGTCCTTGCCACCTATTAGCATGGAGTAATGAAATTTATTTGGTTGGGATTATTACAATGATTATATGTGCGATTATCATGGCATTTTTGTTTACAGAACCACCAATTTTTAAATTGACTCACAGACAGAGCAAGTATTATAATATAGACATAACAGCGAAAGTGCGCTGTTTGAAAAAAAAAATAAGGTTTTGTTTTTAAAACTAACAAACTATTAATTTATATTGTTAACTTTGCTTAATTCAGAAAACCCAGCCTGAAACTATAAACTTATTTTTTCTCATTGTTTAGGTTGTGGCGAAGTCTGTAAAAAGAAACGTGTAAATCCACCATGTGAACACAGTTGTAATGAGTAAGTAAAAAAATAACTAGCAAAATAAAGTTTGATTTATATTTTAGGATGACTTGAAAGTGGATAGATACATGGATTTTTAAATAAAATTAATTTAACCTTATTTTTTATGTGTTTCTGTTCGTGGAAATATGGAAACATTGTATTTGCCTTGATGTGTTTTTTTTACTTATTTTTCTTACACATGTTTGTTTTGCCTATTGCAAAGTCTGCTCTCAGTACAAAAAAAGGGAAATTGATATTTTTTACTGCAAGAGAAATTTTTCCAACCAAAATGTGGCAGTGTCACTAGCGAATCCCTAAACATAACGCTTGACGAGAAACAAACCGTTAAAGGAGAACTAACAAAAAATTAAAACATTCATACAAATATCATAAAAACAACATAGCGTAAAAAAATTTAAATTTTTTCATTTTTCAGTGTCCAAATATTGTCCCCCAAAATCGATAATTATACATTATCGAGCTAAAGCCAACTTGGTTCGTAGATATTTTGTTGATTTGTGACGTCATAGCTCAACAGGGTTTGTAAGATGATGGATGAAGATTCAGTCATTTCTTCGTCTTCTCAGAGTGATTAGATTTATTGCGAGATTCAAGCGATGAAGACGAGCTAAATTCTTGTAGAAAAACATCCTCAAAGAAAAAAAAATTTCCAAAAATTTGACATGCGAAAACAGGTAAAGAAATAAAAACTTTGAGACTGTTTTTGTTTTGCTTTGCTTTCACAAAATCACTTCCAGTAAATTTCATTGTGCATAATCATTTAAACTGTTGTTTTCAAAACTAACAAATTAAAGCACCTGTCGTCTTTAAGTACCTATCATCTTTTAAATGTTTTAATATAAAAAATAACACAAGAAAAATTTCATAATAAATTCAAATACGTGTAATACCTATATTTTTTAAGTGATAAACTTGTGTCCAAAACTATATTTATGACAGTGAAACATTAAATTCTGCGAAAGAAATTAATTTCAAAACATGATGAATTACTTTCAGATAATCACAGGAGACACAATTTTTCTGGTTTAGCATTCCCTTGCTTCCTTCATTCCGAATGCGTTTGTTTACATTCCCACGGAATTACGTCACACAAGTTAGTAATTTACCGAACCGAAAGGCCTCATCGATACTGTCATGGCAGCAACCATAGTCCTACTTTGGCCTGAAATATCTTCAGAACCAAAACTCACAAATATAAAAATATTTAATCAGTTCATATTCACACTATAATGAACATTTTAAGCACAACTTGTTATCAATCGTTAGTTCTCCTTTAAGGGATCGTTTAAAAATATATTGTTTCGTATTGTTTCATTTTTTAATTAACATAACTTGCCATATGAATTTAAAATGATTGTAAAAATAAAATTTGTTTTAATGAAATCATTTCAAATCAAATGGACTTTGTTTCATTATTTTCTGATTTGTTTCAAATTTTTTCATTAAAAACAAACATGTAAAAAGCACACGCTTATGGAAAAACAATATTTCACAACAACTGCGTTTATAACTTCTACTGCCATTAATAATATTTTCGGTTGCTTTTTCTTATAACAAAATAGGGCGATTTTTATGTTTGTAGGGAGTTCTTGTCACTTTAGCACAAAATACGGTGATATTTAAGCTTTGAAGCAACGTGTTCTCATCATTATTGATTCAAGTATAGCGACTGTTAAGCTATGTAAGGACATTTGCTCATCATTTCTAGAAAAAAAGTGCGGCAAATTTTAAGCTTTAAAGGAACGTTTTCACCTTACTTACTTTTACGGTTTTTAATTCAACATTTCAAAATTCTGTTCAAAGATACAATATTAAAACCTTTAATCCTATCACAAATTATTTCAAATGGGTTCAAAATCATTTTATTTTTCTTGTCTGTTATAAAATTATTTCGTTAAAAAATATGAAACATTTAATTTGTTTCATGATGCGATTATGAAATGATGTAAAAAAATAATAAACAATTTCCATACAATGATAATCATTTCAATTTGTATAAAAAATAAAAAATCTTGGAGAATATCCCTAAATAAAAATAGGCTTGTCATTTTTTGGTACACTATAGTTTAATTCTTTAAAGGTTGTGTCATCCCGGGCCTTGTCCATCGTGTCCTGTTATGGTGTCAAAGCATTGCCCATGTGGAAAGTCATTGTAAGTTAAAAATACTGCTTCTATGCTTTTTTTCATGAGTGCATCTTGAATAGCAGAAAAGGAAGAAGTTGATTATTTAAAATATTTGATGTTCTGCAAACAGTTATCAAGTTGTAAGTTACCGTAAATGAC
>JASGCC010002325.1:0-29174 GCA_030067915.1 Hydractinia echinata
TTTGCCACAGATTTCCATGGGCTTATGACTAATGACTAGTTTGAGATTGAATAAAAGACAGTGTTAAGCTTGATAGAATTGATGTGAAGAAAGAAAATTTTTTCTGTCATGAATGACACTGCATCTTGACTTATTTAAAGGAGAACTAACAAAAAAAATACATTATGTTTTGTTTGTACTAAAAACATTTTTAAATATTAAAAAAAGCATAGCATAAATTTTTTATTTCATTTTTTAAGTCCTAATTTTGTCCCCTAAAACAGTAATTACATTAACAGTCACTGCCATTCTCGAAAAAAAGCTAACTTGTTTCGTACTTATTTTGTTGATTTGTGATGTTACATGGAGTACATAACTCAACAGAATTTGTAAGACAATGGACAGAGATTCACTTCTTTGTCTTCTCAGAGTGATTAAAATTCATCACAAGGTTTAAGTGTTGAATAAAACAAGCTAAATTCGAGTAAAACAACATCCTTGTAGAAAAAAAAATTTCAAAGAATTTAACAACATGCAAAAAAAATAAAAACTTAGACTGTTTCTATTGTGTTTGGATTTCACAAAATCTCTTCCAGTACCCTTCATTGAGCTTAATCATTTGAAGTTTTGTTATCAATCGTTAGTTCTCCTTTAAATAAATTCCTATATCTGCCCCTGTGACCTTTTACTTTTCATTTTTAAACACACAATTTTTAACAGGGCATGTTCTTCATGCTAGAATTTTTGTGAGCACCTCAAGTAACATAAACATCATTACTCTTATGAATTCAGTTGCTTATGAGCTGCTTATCAAAACATTGTTATTTTGTAGGTCAAGTCAAAGAAACGGTGGAGTCAAGTAATGTATATGTCATATATTTTGGATTTCAAACAAGTTAAAGGTATACTGATAATCCTGATTATACTTAGTATGTTGTACACCGACATTTCAGATGATTTGTGTTTTATGAATCATTCCAATTCCGCCGGTCACTTTCTTCAATGCAACAAAATTTGTGATCAAATACATTAAAGTTTTAGAGTTGCGTTTTTCAGTTTTGGAAACCATTTTTTTTTTGAACTTACACAATATTTAAAATTTAATAAGTTTAACCCCACTAGGGCCATGTATGTTAGACGTTTTTTGCACATTCAAAAAAACTAAATATTGATTCCAGTGCTTTTATTCTTTTTTACACTCTCTACACACTTCTTTTCTTTAAACATTCTTTCTATTGTTTGTCATGTAATGTTAATCTGTTTATATCTTTCCATTTATTTTAAGTTTTTTATGGGTTGCAATTGATTATGGATCAGATTTAATAGTAATGAAAAACTTGACGATTAACTAAAAGTTGCATGCAGCATTTTTTATTTGTGATTTCCTGTAAAAACCTATATTAACATTCTGAAAGTAGCATTTGACTATTTTTGAATTAAAAACCTTTTTCAGAACGAGATGACCTAACATACATTTTGGCGACAGATGCTGACGTACAATTTACCCCTAATGATGTTATGGCGTTAATGGATTTCATGAGTAGAAACCCAAAGGTTGGAGCAGTATGTGGTCGAACACACCCTATGGGAAGTGGACCAATGGTTTGGTACCAAATATTTGATTATGCTATCGGTCACTGGTTATTGAAGGTGACTTTTGATTAAGGTTTTTTTTTAATTTTTTTGACAATACTTTGGGTTGACAATATTTTATTTACAATATTCACATTGATTTTTCAATGTTATGATTACATTGAGATAGTTATGTGATAGTTTATGTCTGAAAGGGAATGTGCATCCATCTAGACAATCTGACATTGTTTCTGATAAAAATTTAGGTTGCCAATCACGTGTTTGGATCTGTTTTATGCTCACCAGGATGTTTTAGTGTGTACAGAGCCAAGGCAATTAGAGATGTGTTGCCTTTATACGCTAGTGGTGTAGATTGTGCCATGGATTTCTTAATGAAAGATATGGGTATGTTTTATCTTAGGCCTTGCCTATTACAAGTAACAAAACAAATTTTAGCTATAAATTGCCTAGAAAGGCCATTTCTCACCTCAAACATGCTTTTCTGTTGGTGAAAATAAATGTATACAAAGGTTGTGTCACCCCATCACTATGAATATATCTAAATATACAAAATATCTGTCCAATTTCTGTTTCAAATGACATCTCAGTTTCATGTTGACTGATATCACAGCCTCAACATAATTTCAACTCATACTGTGTATTTGCATTTGCATTTGCAATTGCATTCTTTTTTCATCAGTTTGTGTAACAGACCTTCATCTGATCTGATCTGACTAATATTTTAATTTGCTTTAGGCGAAGATCGCTGGTTTTGCACTCTGCTCGTTGAAGCCGGTTGGAAGCTTGAATATTGTGCAACTGCTGTGGACAGCACCTATTGTCCAGATAATTTTGATGAATTTTTCAAACAGAGAAGAAGATGGGGACCGTCAACACTTGCCAACTCCATTGTAGTTTTAGATAAACATAAAACAATTCGTGAAAACAATGATGCTATTTCTATCTTTTTTATCATTTACCAAGCAGTATTGATGGTTTCTACTATCATTGGGTAACTGTTTCCTCCTAAACTGCTTCACTAAAATATATAGTGTAGCTGAATTTTTCCTCATGGAGATATAACTTTTCCTACGCAAGAAGTTGATTTTAGGGTCTATTTCTTGAAATTCAGCAATTTTATTTTGATTGATAAAATTTTGATTTAATGTGGTATTAAGACATGCTTTTATTTTCTTATAGCCCTTCAACAGTATTATTGGTCATAGCTGGAGGGTTGCAGTATGCATTTCCATATCAAGTCAATTTGGTCGTTGTCTTAATTTTGCTAATCCTTACAACACTAATATTTACAGTGATTTGTCTCTACTGTAAGCCTGACACACAGTTAAAAGCAGCAAAAATTTTGACGTTTGGTTTTGCCATCATTATGTCCATTACAATTGTTGGTATCATTCTGCAGGTATAATAAAAACCTCCTGTTAGTTTTGTGTATGAAAAGTCTTTTTGAGATGTGCATCTTGACCATTGTTTTCTGTCTGCAGTTGCTGGTTTTATTTTTTTATACAACAACTTTCTCCCAATTTTAAACCAACATTTCATAAGTAATATTTCAGTTCAGTTATGTGATATAACAGATGTACTAAAAAACTCTAAGTTATTGAGACACAGTGGCCATGTTATAAACGTGAGCCTCACTGGCCAACTTTTTAAAATTTAAAGGATATTAACCAAGGTAAAACTAAATTATGAATCTAAAACTTGTAATTTTAATTTGGAAAAAAATTAAGCGGAATTAGTTTTGAATTGTTGTATTAGCTATACTTCACAAGTTCTTGAATTAAGGCATATTTAGAACCTCCAATAATGTTTTTTTAAAAAAGATTTTTTTAATTTTACAAATTACTCCTAAATAGATTTTTTAACATATCTAATTTCTGAAAATGATTTAGAACATTGAGATGTGTCATTACATTTTCTTTTATTGATTGTGTATGACCCATTGGTCACACATAATCTGAAAGTTTATCAGATTTTTTCCGTTAGAAATCCCAGCAATTTTATTTGTTTCTGTCATTAAAATAAAAATACAGATTATCAAGCATGACCATAGCTAGTACTGTTTAATATTTTTATTAAGCATCTTTGAATTGTGTTAAACTTCAAGAAATAGATATTATTTTAAAAATGAAGATTTGTATGTAATTGGAAAACATGATTTAAATATATATAATATATAACCATAACAAAAAATTAGAAAGAGCTTGTAAAAATATATAAAACGCTGCTTCAGTAGGTCACATAAAGAAGGATATTATAGATCATCTCTACCCTTATTTGTGTTACTGCATTTCAAGTAGAGATTCTGCTATTTGTGATGAAAAGTTTAAGAAAAAAATAAATATAAATTGCTGTCGACATTAAGGCAGTATAACTGTTCTGTTGATATTGTTTAGACGGTGGATGACATTCACAACTATGTTTCGCCACCAACGTTAGCACCACCTACCACACCACATTGGAATAGATCAGCCCCAACATTAACGCCTGGCACAACATTACCCACACACTATGTGAGAGTACCATACATCTTTTCACCAGCCACTTGGTACCTGTTAACAATAACAGGGATTTTCATAGTGACTGCTTTTCTTCATGGACTCGAAGGACTTTATTTGATACATGGGATTTGGTATCTGCTTTGTTTACCATCTGGCTACTTGCTTTTGACCATTTATTCAGTTGCAAATCTTACTGATAGAAGTTGGGGTAAGCCAGCTAACTTCAGATTTTTGAGATGGTCTGTTTGAACCATTATTTTTTCTGAGGCTTTTTTTTTCTTGTTGTAAAATAGAAAATGGTTTTTGTTAGAATATTATATGAATACAAGTGAGGTTTAAATCCTTAAAAAAGCTACTTTTGTTTTCAAGATAACAGTGCGCATGTGAGCTCATCTTTGTTCATGTTTTCTAGCATCATACTTTTAAAACCAGTAAAATGGTACTTCAACCACACTCTGAATTTGTACAACACTTTGTGACCAAGAGCACAATTATTTTGGCACTTGATACAAAAAATTACCAATAAACAAATGTGAGGAAGACTTTGTACTTAAAAATCCACAGGGCTTGTTAGGGGTTACCTCCCAAGCAAAAAGAAGTTGAGCTCAAAATATTGAGAGTATATCAAAACCTAAGAAAACAACTTTTATTTTGCCTGAAAATTTGCTTTTCGGTAGATATTATAAAATAACACTTTACGAGACAACCACAAGCTTTTTGACTGCCATTACTGACCATTCTCAAATGACAACAAAGGCGATATTATCTACATGACGTCATCACAGGATTCCCGGACCAGATAAATCGTCAAAAGTAATTAAGAACTATTTTAAAAGCCTCTGAACTTTTCGAAATCTCTAATTTTCGGAGAAAAAACGGTCAATATTTTTATTTTTTTGAAGAATACACATTTCATAAATTTTTTTTGCTTATATTTGTTTATACCATGTTAAAATGATTGCAGTTGTTAGAAACACTTAAGAGATTCTATGATTCTATACTCCTGAAAGGGCAGTATAAACATAGAGTTTTAACAAATTTTATATAAATGGAGGGAGATTCTGCGAAAAAAATTTCTATGGAATTATTTTTTATCTTATTTTAAAATTTAGAGGCCTAAATAGACAAAAATCGTGAAAATTATTTTTACAAAAAAAGTAAAGGACTCGTGTTCCTTGTCACAGTATATTTTTCTTCCGCATTAGACGATTTTTCCTGTTCTGTTTAATAATGTAATGTATGATATTTTTAAAATTAATACGCGGGACAAAAAAGTTCTTCTGTAAAATAACCTAAAGTTAGAAAATCGTTTGGAATGTCTCTCGGCGAGGTTAGTATATGCATGTTAATAGGTCAGGGCTTGTTGTATGTGATCAAATCAAAAGACAAAGGACAGTCATGTGCAGTATAATTTAGTTGAATAGAGCGCACATGTTTAGTGTCCAGCTTCCTTGAATTTTCTCGCCATCCGAAATTGTAAGCAAGAGAAAAAAGAGTAATTAATAAAAAATTTATTGATTTAAAAGCGAAAAGAATAATAGTTTATTAGCTTTGCACGGAAATTCAATTTTAGGGTAATACAGTAAAAAGGCAAAGCAGCCTTCTTTCTGCAACAACTTTTGAATGTAAATCACAGGGAGTAAGTCAAAACTATCAAAGCAAAGAAATTGGATTAAATTTATTTATTTAGTTAGGGAGTTTATTTATGGATGATTATAATTCAAAAATAGGTAGATATTTTCACCGTGACATAAACGTTATAGGTTAAAATTTCTTTAAATATATACAATAATCGCGATGTTAATATTGTTGGTATGCAGTAATAATCTGATCCAATTTTATTAGTTTTTTTGCAGAAGAAGGGGAAAGAATTTCGCACCTTTGGGGTTGTTTCATCAAATTTAATTCTCACGAAATGGGAAAATTCTGTCATCCTTTTAAATTCTTTGGACTCATTTATTCACTCACTCACTCACTCACTCGCTCGCTCACTTATTCATTAATTCATTTATTCATTAACTAACTCATTTTATTTATTTATTCATTCATTCATTCATTCATTTATTTATTTATTCATACATTTATTTTTCATTCATTTTTTTGTCAATTGATACAATGACCTATTTGTATGATCATTGCTTAATACATTCATTTTCTTTGTCTTAGGGACTCGAGAAGGCAAAACACAAAGCCAGGAGGCAGACGTGCCGATTACTGAAAAGCTTTCAAAATATTTAAAATATTTCTGTTGGTGTTGTATACCTCCTCATATGCGAGAGAAAAAAGTTGACGATGATGATAAAAAGAATGAAGAAGAAAAGCATTTTGTGATAAATGAAGAAAATGAAAATGAACAAGTAAGATAATTTCTACAACATATTATAGTAATAGTGTAAGAAAAGTTAATTGCTTTATGTTTGTTAGGCTCTACTGGAATACACATTCCTGTATAGTCTGGAATAATACAAAAAGAAATGATTGGTTAAATTATTGACAGAATTTTACCTCAATAATATTCCCCAATTAAATTTCAAAAATGCAGTTCATTTTTGATGACAGACCCTGAATGAAAACAGAGAGTTGGGCTTGTCATATTCCTCAATCAAAAAGGGGAATGCGATCACACAACCAGCCTGGTTTGCCAAGATCTGATTTTGAAATTTCCAAGCTGACTGGATTTTTCTCATGAATTTATTATTTTGTGCAGGATTGAAGAATTAAGAATTTAGCAAATCTTAAGTTTTATTGCGATGTTATTAACCATTGTGTGACAAAATGAGGATAAATTTATTTTCACATTGATGTATTACATTTTTGGGGAAAAACTTTGTAATTTTATGTAATATAAATTTACTTTAAATTGCTCTGTAAATCTCTGTGTGATAGTAATAATGTCTAACTTTTCAGAAAACTATTTTCCTTTTTTGTCTGTTACGCTGATAGGAGAATCCTAGGCAAGCATTTAATATTAAACCACTTTGATATGATGAAGCGCACCTTCTTTCACACAGAAAGCTGTCTACTTTAAAGTTCGATTTGTAGTTATCGAAGTATGTTTAAATCCTTGCTTTTCTTTAGGCCCAAGGAGAAAGAGAGGATGAAGAAGATGAAGAAGATGAAGAAGATGAAAAAGATAAAGTAGATGGGCAGACTATCATCACCTTTGATTCTCCTGACGAGGAAGTGAATAAAAAACCAGTTGCTAAGGCGAAGTCCTACCCAATCAAATCAGCGTTGAAGAAAGGCGGTCACGGAATAAAAAAGTACCCCAGTGCTTCTGGTATGTTTTGCTGCTTTATTCAAATAATTTATGTAGAAATGATGTGCACCAAGATGTCTCTTATTGCTATTATTATTATTATTATTAAAATTTGTTTACCCGGGATAGCCTCTTCAGTTCCTAATGGTTCTGCTATCAACGAGGGTCCTGCAAAGGGAGTCCTAGTGCATTTAAAGCTCCCCTTTGAGCTACGAAACTCGTAGCTCAAAGATCTTATTTTACTGAAATAAATTAGTTCAAAGTTGGTTACCTACAAGTGATTCCGTTTAATGTAGTAACTTTTTAGTCTCAGTTCTTTTGATACTTCAAAAGAACATTTAATCATTTATTAAATGTTCTTTGCATAAGGTCTGATGCACAACTTTACGTATAAGCCTTTTTGGTTTAGATTTGCTGAAAAAGGGAGACCACGGTAGTTTTCGTTTTCCTGGACAAGATAAGATGGTAACGTTCGCACCTCATCAACCACGTCTTCATGCTGCAAGCACTGTGGAGGAGTGGTTAAGACTAAATGCACCTCGAGAATATCAGGTAGTTATGTTGTTATTCTCATTAGCCTTTGAAAAGTGCTATATACTAGTCAGAATCATACCGAAGGTCTCACGACTTTTCTATCAACTTTTTAATTTAAACTCCTTCCACACTTCTCTATACTTTAGTGTTACGTTGAAAACTTCAAAAATGATGGCTATGACAACGTCGCATTTATTGCAGGAGCTTTGAAAGAAAAGGTAGGCATACCATGGATACCATCGTACATCCATTGGCATACGTATTCATCTCTTTGGTTTGTTTTACAATGGTAAAGCCTTCGCTAAATAATACTCCAAGATAGTTTGGCGATAACCCTGTCGTGATTGATATCTGTTGTTTTGTGTTAAACATTTTTGTCGAATAATAAGCAATTTTTTCAGTTTTTTAATTTTTAATTCTGTCTGTATGTCTGTCTGCCTGGAAAAAATTGCATTCGATAACAATATGAAAAAATCAAAAGAACGGGTATGTCTTTATTTTTCTGTATTTTTTTAGGACTTGATAAATATTGGTATTGAAAATCGTGGCCATCGAAAGAGGTTAATGATACTAATTGAAAGTTTGCCACCAGAAGAGTTATTTCAAGAAGTTCCGGTATGTATAGTTTATGAATATGTTGTGATGGAACATCTAAAAGTATTTTTCATGAAGGGTACAACTTTTCTCGGGAATATTAAGGTCTTTCGCGAAAGTTCATGCTCCTGGAAATTCCGAAAAGTGTTAGTCGGGAAAGTTTATTCTCACGAGATATTTTGCAGTACTCGCGAGATACTTTGCATTACTTCAATTGCGAAAGATTTCATTTTTTTAGAATGTAGAATCTCAACTTTAAGCATGACTTTAAAGTTTCTTTGCTTTAAAATATATATTCATTCACCCGCGAAATATTGATACCAGAAGTTTTTTTTTCATTCCTTTATACGACAAAGTACGCCTCCCGCAGTGTATTCTTTATCTTTGTTTGCAAAAGTAAAATTCAAAAATTTCGCGAAAGTTTGTGCCTAATAATAATTTTTGTAGTTTTAGTACTCGAAAAGGTAAATAATAAAAAGTTGTTTCTTCTGATCTACTGTTGACGAAGAAACAAATGCAATTTGAAGGTTCTTTTCACATCTTCTTAACAATATGACATAAGAAAAACTCATTTGTTGGTGAAATTGGTATTTCGCCGGACTATGCATCGCACTTGCCAGGCTGTACATTGCATACAGCTCCGGACTATGCATTGCATACAGCTCTAGAATGTGCATCGCATATAATGTGCATCGCATATAATGTGCATCGCATATAATTTGCATCGCATATAATGTGCATCGCATATAATGTGCATCGCATATAATGTGCATCGCATATAATGTGCATCGCATATAATCTGCATCGCATATAATCTGCATCGCATATAATCTGCATCGCATATAATCTGCATCGCATATAATCTGCATCGCATATAATCTGCATCGCATATAATCTGCATTGCATGCAACTCTTCATCCCATGATATCTATTTCTGTGTATTCTATATTTGGCATAGTTATCGGCATCGTTACCCCTGGCCTAAAACCTCCAGTCTCCTCAGCCAAAAAGGAGATCCATTTCTGACTATTTTCGGCAGAAAAACCTTGGAGTGATGATACACGATAATTTATCTCTCCAAACACCTGATCGACATCTTTCAATTCATTAACTGTGTATCAAGGATAATTTAAAAGTTTGCGATGCCGCAGCAGAAAGGGCGAGAAAGGCTTATGTGATACCACGTGAAACATTTATACTCAATGCGCATGTAACACGATTGTATCGTAGTGCAGAATCCGAAAAGAAACTACGTTTCCGACCCTTCTACGAACGTCTGAAACGACGCGTTTCAGTTCTTATAAAATGTCGCACGAAATTTTGCGGAAAGAAAATTTGACGGATTTAGCAAAAACTAGCCAAATTAAATTCCCGCCAAATTAAGTTTTTCAACTCCACTAAATTCCCGTCTAAACTAGTTATTTTTGCTCTCCGCCAAATTCAATATTTTTTGTCATCCGCCAAGCCACCAGCTTTAAAGGGGCTACCAAACGACTGTTGATTTTCGACTTTAGTGACTTACACAAAAGTCGAGCTAGTGGCAGTGGAAAGGTTTATGATCACTGAGGACAAAACAACAACTTAAATCATCTTAAATATCCTATTCGGCATCCAAATATAACTGAAAATGGCAGAAAAGTTCCCTACATATATACCATAATTTATTCCATATAAGCACTTAACCTTGCTTTTAACTCAAACTTTTAAACTAGCTAGCTACAAGCACCCACATAATATATTGAGACTTTTCGATTTTTGACAAAAAAAATTTCACAAACTCGCACCACAAGTCTTCTAAAACTCGACGTACTGCCTCCAGGCTCACGGAACTTCAGCTTTAGCTTCGACTTAAGACTTAATAAATTCTGAATTCAACTAGTGAAACCGAAAAGTTCACTAGAACGAAGCCTTACAGTGCTGCTATAGGCTAATTATAGCTTTTTACATGTTTAAACCGTCTCAGTTGGAAAAATGGACATTTGCGTCAACGGCCATTTCTGGTTTTTTGATAGAATTTCTAGTTTGTCTCAAAGATTATGTGGATGGTTGTAGCTATATCCTTCGAAATTTTGCATAGAAACATATAAGATTATTGTACATATAGTCAGTCTAAGCAACAACAATGAGTTTAAAATCTTTTTAGAGGTATTAATTTCTTCTTAAAGCTAGTAACATAGCATTTTTTTTAACAAATACAGCTCCTCATGTTGTCTCTGTTCCCCCGTCAAAACAAACTTTCGATTTACTGATATTTAATATATTTTGCAGACCATAGCTTATTTTACCACCAAAAAGAATACCGAAGGAAAATTTTCCTTTCTTTAGAAAATAAAAAAAAATCATAATAAAAAGTAATTATTCATAAACAGGTTGTCTAGACGTCTATATGGTTCTAAAGTGTGTATAATTTCTTGCACCTTGACTTTTTTGAGTGGTCCGCTTATTACACGCCATATAGAAGTTTGTTTTTAATCTTTTCGTAGCCCTTTTAAGAAAATAATAACCTCTAGATTATTATTTTTTAGAACGACTTTATGTGCCATTTATGTGCCATTTGGTTTCATGCAGGTTTAAAATTACTTTTACTAAAATTGATTGGTGGAAAAGGAGAATAAGCACTCAGATCTATAAATAATTTTTAAAAGTCCAATCTGATAACTGGGGTGATCGGAGATGTTTGTTTTTTTCTTCAGTGTTCATAAACACTCAATTTTCTCGGAAAGTCAGTCGAAAAGCAACACCCTGATTGTAGGCCGAGGCACGATTTTATTGTTCTTCAGAGTCAATCATAATCTTTACAATTTCCTTGTAGGAAAACGTTGAGGAGTGGCTTATGAAGTTGGGGTTGGAGGAATATTGGCCAAAGTTTCTTGCAAACTCGTACACCGAACCACGTGATTTAGCTGATATTAAGTATATGACACGTGACACGATTGCAGCTTTGTTTGACATCAACAAAGAAGCACACATCAAGAAACTGCTGATGGCTACCTCGGTGTTGCAGTATCCAACTAAAGGTAATTTGAGGTGCTTTGATATAAATCATGAGCCGAAATGCTTATTTTCGTCGGCCTAATTTTTCTTCGACAAAACATTCACTCCATTCGTATTGGAATTAGCAAGACAGGAAAATTGATACTGCTTATAGCACCTACGAAGGAAATTGATTTCTTAAGTCCTTGGAAGAAAATTACTCACAAATTTGGTCATTATGATAGTATTACACGCGAAATTCGTTATCTTTTAAAATCTATTTTCCGTTTGCAGTATCTCAGCAATTCCTCGCAGGTTATTTAAGCAGATTGGTAATATGTAAGAACAGTTGGCCTTAATTGTAACAGTAGATAAATCATCATCTAATGCTAGTTTCATTGATGACTTTTAGCTCAAACGCGTATCAGAGAAGCTCGAAAAGCCATAATGGCGGATCCACCAAAACAACTACAAACCGACAATGCTGACGATGGGGAAGAATTCGAATTTTGGGAAGAGCTTCGTCAAATCTGTTTGTTACCAGAACAAGCTGCTTTCAACCAGAGTGGTAAATTGTGTTTAATTCTTTCTGTACCAGCATGTCATCCTTAAAGATGACATATTTTAACCCCTAAATTCCAGGTGATCATATAATTTGATGCTCCAAAACAATGTAAATGATTTTCTTTCTTTTTTTGTGACATGGGAATGCAAAAAACAATTTCATGGCCTGCTTTAACATATGTTGTTTTGGTTAGGAAGTTGTTTGTTTACAATTTATGTTTTGTGCTACCAACGTTTAGGGAGTTAGTTGTTGAATGAAAAATAGGTTCTGCAGTTATTTTAACTTACTTCTTGATATTTTGATAAAGTTCAGAACTGTCGCAATAGCTTGACATGTTTCATCAGAGATTAATTTCAAAATTTAATCAAAATAAGTAAATATGATTAGGTGTTCTTTTTTGTTTGGATAGTCTGAAGGTTACACATTTTGCGTTGAAACGAATCCTCACTTTTTCTTTTTTTTTTTTAAATCTTGTTTTCCCAATGTTTGTAATTTTTTTGGCTGTTAATAACAACATGACGGTAACCGATATTTTTCTTTCAAGGGGAGCTTGTTGAGAAGCTTGGTGATCTTCGTGATACTTGTTTAATGGTGCTGACTGTTGCGAATGTTTTGTGGCTCACTTTCATGGTTACCATTATGGAACAGGGAGACAAACTAGCAGTTCTTGGAACCTCGTTTGCAAGTGTTGCTTTTCTATTTGTTTACGGACTTGTACTGATTTTTCAATTCATTTCACTTTTATGGCACAGGTGAGTGGGAATGCGTTTCTGTTTTCCGTCTGTCTGCAAAAAAAGTGTCGTGCAACGGGCACACGAAATAGCGTGTAATTTAAAGACGGACGATCCCGTGGATTTTTCCACGGGTAGCGACTAGTATTTTAATAACGATCTTAAAAACTTTATCTTACCGTTTGTAAGTTTTTGCTTCTTATGCTAAATTTTGTTAGCTGCACCTTTTCAGCTTTGACTATCAAGTACTTTACATAAAGAACTTAAGATTTTTTTAAAAATTTTAGTAAAATTAGTTTGGAAAATTTAGGAGCTCAATATCTGTCATAAATGAGGCAAAAATCTGAGTACGAAATTGTTCTCTAGCTATTACTTAACTACGTTCACACACTAGGTTGGAGACAGCTGTACATTTTATAGCACGAGCACCATTCAAACCAGGCCACTTCAAGTCAAATTGGTCGTGGAGAGATGATGACCTCCCCCCGCCACCCGATCCGGATGTATTGGATGAAATACGAAGAAGATTAAGAAAAATTAGCAGCACCTCCAATTTGTCAGATGATAGCCGAGCAAATATGGCTGAACCGTTATTACGACCACGTGTTCAAACATCATAAAACAGTTTCATGACATTTTTTATTTCTCTTATTATATCTAAGCAAAAAATCTTTAAATATTTGTGACAAAAAAAATATAGAAAGAAATAACAGGACGTAAAATAGTTAGAAACGAATAAAATATAAAAAAATATTTTAGAGTAGAATCAATGTGTAACAGATGAATTTTGAAACATATGGTGTATATGTATATACGTGTGAACGATATTCAACTCTTCTAAAAGTGTTGGAAACTCGCCATTTATATGCTTCGTCAAACTCATTCTGAAAGCTCCTGGTGTGGTTTTATTTTTTTTTTGAAAGTCAGCAATGATGATTTAGAAATTCATGAATTATAGGTTTTGATTGTAATTCTGTGAATGCTAATGCGTCATGCTTTTGAGACACTCGACGCCCTAGCAAGATGACGTGATTTTAAAAATTAGTGTGTTATTGAGAATTTCTTTTTAATTAATTAATTTTCATAAGGTAATTGATATTTTTATACAGCGAAGATATTTCTTAGTATTGTAATATTTTTCTTGTGAGTGAAATATTTTTATACAATTTTAAAATGTAAAAATACTTTTTAGATAATTTTGTAGTAAATTGCTTGTTAATCAAGTTTCTTTCTGTTTGCGCGGAGGTTTTTATAGAGAAAATGAGATTCGTAAAGACATGTTTTCTTCATATAGACCACTTTCCGTGTGACTTAGTTGTTTTGATTTTGTTTTGGGAACAATGCGCGCGCTTTTTTGTAGGTTAAAAAGGAGGACCGACATAAGGTAAAATGGCTATTACTGAAATTTGAAGCTTTTTGGAAACGAAATATCAAAAAGGGAACTGAATTAAATTTTAACTGTATTCTTCTTTTTCTAAAAAAATCACTAATTTTAAGCGAATATTTCTTTTTTTTATGGATTTCTTTGATTATTGTTGTCTGCTGTTTATATTTTTTCCCTACAAACATGCCTGTGTATGTGCCAAAAACTTTTTAAGCTTTTAAAAACATTGCCAAGTCATCAATACTTATTTACGTTGAAATTTTTTTCACTGGATACATAGTTCAGTAGCGTGGGTAATTGTTGACGTCAGCAAAAAAAATCGTAAATATTTTGATTGTTGCAATGCGCACTTCCCCGTTGAGCTTTTAACGCTTGCAGAGAAGGTATGTACTGAAAACAAAGGTTAAAACCTTGCACTGAATCGGCCATCTTTAAAAGTTCAAACAATTCGTAGGCCCTTGCGAAAGCCAGCCAAATGTAAACATCGCGCAGAATACACATGTGCATAGGTCGCTTCGCTGTGTCAAATTCATTATTGTTCAACCCATTCAGTGAATGCATTTTTGGAAAGTTGAGACTATTGGGAACATGAATCCGTTGGCATATGAGAAAAGTGAGACCCGATACCCTATGTGATAACCGAGACCTGAGAATTACTCTAATGAATTTAAAAAAGTGTACTATCGCTTCAATCATTCATGTTTTTGAGCAGACAAAATAATTTTTTGATGCTAGTTTCATTGTAGTTCCTGGCGATATAAAACCATTGTTGAGCGCCAGCATCATATTCCCATATTACGTGAACAAATAATTCCTTATAACGAAGAAATATACATATCAAAATGTGTTTTTATTATCGTTCATATTAAAAAAAAATGATAAAATAAATAATATATAATATAAATAATAAATAAATAATAAAATTACACTTTTTTATGATACAATACCTTCCTCCTTCTTGGGAATTAATGTTTTAATGTAATGTTCGTGTATGGTTTTCGTCGCATCGTAATTCTCTTCGTGGCGTCGAAATACTCTTCGTCGTGACGTATCATTCTTTTTTATGTGGATTTACATTTCATCGTGTCACATAACTGTTGAGGTTGTGATTGTTTTGTATTTTAAAATGCGCCTTATTGGTAGAATGAGCGTCTGTTTCGCGGTTTATTTCGCTTTGTGGCGTATTTCATTTCGTGTCAAAATATTTATTACTTAATTCGTGTAGTGTGTACAAGATTAAAAAGAGATTGATATTCTAATTTCAAGTTAGTTTTCCATGTGATTATGAATAAATATTGCGTTATGTGAGAGTTCTATACAACCTCGATCCCAGGTCCTGTAGCGTTTTTTTAAATGAGGGTGAAAAATACTACAGGACCTGGGATCGAGGTTGAGTTCCGTGTAAAAAAATTATGTTTATGTATTTTAGTTTTATCTAGGAGGATAGGTTTTATACAAAGAGTTTAGTATAAAGATTTAGTTAGATTTAAGTTAGCCTAGCTAATCTAAAAAAATTCTAACTACAGCTAGCTAGTTAATCTAAAAAAGATTCTAGCTCTAACCAGAAAAACATATATATTGTGTTAAAGCTTCACGAAATTAGTATTTCCGTGTAAAGAAAGCATAACTATTACGCCTCGAAGCGAAATACCCCACGAAGTGAAATACGCCACGAAGTGACATGCGACACGACAAAACATGAAAAAAGAATAATACGCCACGACGAAAAATATTACGCTGCAACGAAATCCACACCACGAAGAAAGATACGACATGACGAAAACTATTACGAGTCATCAAAGAAAACCACGTCACGAAGAAAGATCCGACACGACGAAAACCATGCACGAATATTGTCCCACATATAACTCTATCTTTCTTATATATGTCTCTTGCAATGGGGCAATATGGACACATCCGTAACTTAAGGTCTCAACTCATTCTTGTCCCCAGAGCTCTTTGAGATTAAAACCGAATTTTTATCTCAAAGAGCTCTGGGATCGAGAATGGGTCTCAACTGTTTATAAGATTAAAAAGGGGCGTTAAAGATTCTGATACCGACGAGAATTTAAAATGGACTCTTTTTGAATTCTGGAAAAGGAATAAGAATATAAATTACCGGATGCGGTTGTGGTCAGTGTTACAGAGAGAATGTCATCCATCAAAAGATGCATAAATGGGGCGAAAGGGGTGATATTACTTATTAACTTATCAAAATATTCATATAGCTATAATAAGGCGCCAAAATGAACATATGCAATGTTTACCAAAACGGCATAGCAACGCTTATAGCAATCATTTTCTCATTTTAGGGAGCATTTCTGCCACTGACGTTTTCTTACCTCTCAAAACAGCAGATTGTAATTCTGAATGTTATATGTGCTGTTCCACAAGCAGTAAGAAAGCTGCATAAATAATGTACCCGCTAAATTGAGCTCATTAGAATTTGTACGTCATCAATTAGATTTAAGACGAAGTTCGCATCAGTTCGCTGAAAATCATTTAACCCTAGAAGTATAACAGGGCTTAAAGTTGTACATGTTAGCATAGTTGATAGACAAAAACTATGATGTTAGTCAGCTATCGTACTCAGTCGTAACCATGGCAACAAAGCGTTAAACTTTCCCCTCAATTCTGTCCAACTAGTGCTTACTATTTCATCCTTATCAAATAACTTGAGAAGAGACAGTCCCTTTTAGACACATTTTATTCTCGTGAACTATACCTACGGAAGATATAATTGCGAAACTAATTTTTTTTACTGAATTACGAGTCTGTTAAAGACTAAAAAACGGCCTAAATTTGATTTTTTTATGCTGATGCCAGCATTTCCGTGTTTATTTTGATAAAAAATCAATGGAGTCATTTAACAGACGAAAGAATGCTGTTATGAAAAATGGGATATCGTCTATATTACCGTTTGACTTAAGATAATTTTTACCCTCGCATCACAGCGGAAACAATCACGACAAATGACTCCATCTCTTGTGAGAGAAAGAAAAATGATAATCTCTATATTGTCAACATTTGAAAGACAAACGACAGGGAAGAGGGCACAAAAATCACTCACACACACGTGTACGCACAAAAGAATAACATAACAAAATCTAATTGGAAATATAATCTATATTATAATGCCCGTTTACGTCTGTCTGTCTGTCCGTCTGTCACGCAAAATGGTAGCTTAGCTGCGACGGGCGAACCCGTGGATTTTTCCACGGGCTAACGACTAGTATATACAAGTAATATACAATTCAAAAAAAAAAATCAAAACTAAGAGAAAATGAGATTTGAACATATACGGTAAAAATAAATCCTGCAGTTTCGTGGTTCAAAAAAAACAGAGAGAAAACTTTTTTATACAAACATATAATATAGCTCAAATGGGTCTAAGGCATATATAATTTTATCACTCAAAATTTCAGGAAATTTTTTTACGGTTTTGTTGAAGTTTTTAGGACTTTTTATGTTAAAAATGAGATTTTAGTTTTAGGTAAAAACACAACTAAATAATACTACAAGCACATATAAAGAGAACATATTCCACAACAAACACACGCATGGAACTTATAGGAAATTGCATGAACTGTCTGCTGCAGAAAAGTATCGTGGGAAGAAATCTACCTTATCTACCTTATTGGTAAAAACTTCATCCGTAAAAAAATTTCGTCGGCAAAAAAAATTTCGTCGGTAAAAATATTCGTCACCTGCTAAATAATTCGTCGCTTTTTACGACGAAATTTTTTGCGAGGCTATTCAGGAAACATAAATTAATTTTTTCTACTGTTGGATTTATTATTTATTTGCAAGAATTGAAAACTCTTTTCGGAAATGAGCAAATGAAATAACTTTCATAATCATTTTCATTCTGTTTTCATTCTGTTTTATATGCCGAAGAAAAAACAACACTTCAACTTTCCGTACTTTTTACCTCGATTTAATAAATCTGTGGTCGAATAGATAATCTAAGAGTATTTTACAAAATACAAAATACTACTCTATATATAAACAATATCAATTCGTCGGTAAAAATTAATCCTCGGTAAAAATTAATCCTCGGTAAAAATTAATCGGCAGTAAAAAAAGTTCGTCAGTAAAAAAAGTTCGTCGGCAAAGACGTCATTTTTTTGCCGAATAATTTTTCTACCGATGAGGTATTAAATCTGCAGAAATATAATAATAATAATAATAATAATTGAACGTGCTTTTTGAATCAAATTATCTGTTTCAAATAACCTCAGAGTAAAGTTTGGAAGAATAGCCACAATATTAATCTTGGCTTTCACATGGTATGAGAAAATATAAAAAAGAATATAAAAAACAACAACATATTTTTAGACTTTAATTCTGAAAAAGTTTTTTTAGTAAAAGACCGATGCATCTTTTATACTTCGTGACAAATTCCGCCCCAAAACACATTTTCCTGGTGGTACCTAGGAGTTCTGAGAAAGATTTTAAAGATACGAAATGTGATTCGTTCTGAAGAAGCGTCGAGATCTTGCATGAATATGAATAAAAAAACATGACTAACAAGACGTGAATTCTAAATAGAAAATTAGTAAACAAATTGATTTAAAATACGAACTCTATATACTACTGGTCTACAATTATTTAATACAAAGTATTTTTCCTTGGAGGTGGAGCTAAACGCAAGGAAAACTTTTCGTCCACCGTAATACCCGTTTGATTTTGAAGAAAAGAGCGCGGAATCACATTGCTCAACGCCCGCGATGAATTATGGGAAGCCCAGTTAGCAAAATTATCGCCATTTAAATCTGACAGTATAGCTACTTTCGAAAGTTTGTTTCCGTGGTTTGATAAACCATTTAGAGCGGCCTCCTGTTGCATGGTCAGACTTACTTTAAAAATCTCGTTTTTGGGTTTGGTCTTCTTTACCGCTGTTTTTCCGTTCTCTATTCTGCTATTACTGCGACGATAGCCACCCGTATGGATTACATTCGTTTTGTTGCATTGCACACACACCAGCTCCTCGTCAAAACCAACAGATCCTTGCAAACATTGCCTGTGGTAAGAATGACCACAACGAAACAGTACCATTTCATCAGCACTGTTCACACTTTCCATATTAAACGAACGCGAACATAAGCAGCATCGATTCAATGAAGGCCGAAAACCACGCGACAGGTATTGTTTTTCTTGGTAATACTGACCATGCAAGTCCTTTCCCAGCAACTTGTTTGTAGTTTCAAGTAACGTAAGCTCGTAGTTATACGTATCCAACATTCCAAGAATGAGTTCTTTGATTTCTCCGAACTTTCCAGAACTGTAGGTGGGATCTTGCATGATTTTTTGTAGGACAGCAGGTAAGGATATATAAGCCATCATGTTAATAAGTACATCTTTGGTGAATTCTTTGAACACCAGAAAATGACTAGAGGAGGTGTTCTAAAAAAGTTAAACGAATGAATAGGAACAGCACCAAAAAAAATACAACAAAAGTACATAAAACACGTTAACAACAAAGGCAAAAACAAGCAGAAAGAGGCTAAAGTAACAGCGCGCCTAACCCACCTTAATTTTTCTTTGAGGCGCCATTACTGTCTCTAGCAAAGGAAACCAAAGGGCTTCCCTGTCTTCTCTTTCCAAACGTTGTGAATTTCTTTGACATAAATGCATAACGTTTTGTAACGACCTCCCGGCACCCTTTAGCGCGTCACTCAAATCATCCGTCATTTCTTCGACATCGGGCAATTCCAAGTAAGTTCGATTTAACGTATCGACTTTCGCTTGAAGTTCGTTGCATAGCAAGTAAAAGGCACTCATCACGTCGCCCATTCGTTCAAGGAGATATGCTGTAGCGTGAACGAGGTCTTTCGGTTGTACGATAGCTAACGCTTGCTCCAAGCGATACTCATCGTTTCCCTGCAAATAACGATGCACTGACTCCGGTTCGTATCTACACAACAACTCGATAAACTGCTCGTGTATTTCCGGTTCGATCTGCATTATTTTCTTTTGTTTTTCATTCCTAGCGTCTGTCTTGACATGGAAAACACCTTTCAAAAAGGCGTACTGGATTTCTGGTTGGTACTGCAACTTGCCAGCCACTTCGTTAAACGAAGCTGGGAAATGATTGATAATTAAACGTGCGAATTTCATGCTGTTGATTTCAACCAATCTATCCATGCATTTCAATACAGCGCTCGCAAATTCTTCTTTCTCGAAGTCAGTGAAAGAATCGTCAGAGAGCATTTGGTCGATGTAAGAAAAAGCTTGCGTCTTTCGGGCCATGTCGCGCCAATAACACGACAGAACTTTCTCGTACTGACGTTTTTGCTGGTATATGATTTCACAAACACGGTAAAATTTTGCTGATTCAGCAAGAGCCAGCACTCTCTCGTCGGGAAATTGACGCAAACCACCTGCTGCAAGTAGTTCCAACAACGCTTGTTCTCGTTCTTCGTGACGCCGTTCTTCGTCAGGATTGGTTAAATACTCTAAGACTTGCTCAAATAATAACTTATTAACTTGTATGGTACCTTCATGTTTCGCCATTTGGCGAGCAATGAACGTAAAAAGGCAGCCGACTTGGGCAGGTGAGAATGATTGATCGTTAACCATGACTTGCAGCAAGACATCGACAACTTTCTGTCGTTTCGACGGCGCGCCGACAGCTTCTTCTTCACTTTTTGGCTCAAACTCTTTCTCCTCAAACGCGATAGATAAGACGTTAAGAAACTCTCTCGTATCAAACATTAACAAACATCTAACATGGGGGTAAGTCTCCGAATAGCTAGCATGTTCAGACCTTTTTATGATGATCGAGTTAAAGATATCATCCTTTACCTCCTTGGCACATATTTTATCTATAACACCCAGAGGATATTGGTTACCAGCCAAACAGCAGCTTAGATACACTAAAATCTTGCAACCTAATGCTAAATCGTCATCACTCAACACTCCATTGTTCTCCTTCAAAGCATTACTTAAAATTTTAATCAGTTTTTCCAACGGTGTGAGATAGTCGTGTAACCCTTTGTTAAACACGTATATGACTAGATCGTACAAACGATGGGCCCAGCATAACTTCACCATGTAATCGATATCAACCGAAAACAGATCGAGATGCACTAGACACGCTTCAAGCTTGTGAAGCTGCGCGGTATATTCGTAATGCTCGATGAGGTCTCGCATGACGACAGGCGCCAAAGACGTCAACTTATCATCAAGTATATACATCTCCAAACCTTCTAAGAATTCTTTTTTCGCTACATCATCGTCGGCAAAACGATCGTACACTTCCGTGAAAAGTAAATCCAGATCGTTTATCAGTAAACAATTTTCGATACTTGCAGGTACTAAACTTCCAAAATACGGCGCTAAAATTGTTTCGTCGTTTGTTTTCGGGCAGTTTACGGCCATAGATACGTCTAAATACGACAAAGTATACCGGATATTTCTTCAGCAATTTGCGCTTTTCTACTTTTCCGCGAACCCGTTAATCCAACAACGGCTTTTGCTTTCTCTTCATAAAACAATTTCGCTAGCGCTAAACTTTCAATAAATTCGTTTCGTTTGAGGAAAAATTCCAATCGATCTTTCCAATGACGTAACGTTAAACAGTGCAGCGACTTCGTCCCTAACAATATCAGCTGTCCGTTAAAAACTTGTACGGATTGGTAACAGGCATGCTCGCTAGCAGCTTTTAGCGCGCAGCTCACGTTACCACCTGTAGAAAGAGACTTAAAGTAGCTGCTTCCGTACACGAGTTGTACTGATCCCAAATCTAAACACTCTAGCTCTTCCTTGCTTCGCACGTCAATAGTACGTATGCGTTCAAACGTATCGATCGTTACTATAATTTGCGAGTTGAACCAATTCATCGCAACGAGTGCATAACGCGTCTTGATAGTTTGAAAGAGAATAAATTGGTATTCTTCGTCCACCTTCCACACTTGATAAAACAAAATAGTTTGGTTGCGAGCAAAAGCTAAAACAGGCACAACTTGTTTGTCTTCCACTATTGTAAAATGCCAGCCCAGCAGTGGTAAACAGTCTTGAGGACCAGACAACTTCTTAGTAAACACAGCCGTTGGTTTAGGTTTCATATTCACAATGATAAGTTTAGTTAGCGAGGCCATGGCAAGTAGAGAAGAATGATACAATGGGCTGTCTTTCAAGTTTGGACTGATATGTAAGGGAACCATGGTGCACACTTCTCCTTTGCTTCCGGAAAAGAAGCAAGTAGATTCACACGTTCTTGTGATCAATCTTTTGAAGCTCAACGTGTAAACAGAGCCACTGCTATCATTCAACATGGCGATGGTTGGGTCATCTGTGAATTGAATATGTAGCACAGCAAAGCCTGTTGGGTGAGCTTCTGTGATCACACGCAAACAATTGCCGTTGTTTAAATCCCACATAGTGATTTGTCCACGTGCGTAGCCACACAACAAGCGACTACAATCTACGTTTATGCCTAAAAAATAACATAACTTTAAAATTGAATGCAGCAAGGCTTATAACGAGTTCTTTATGCTGTCTTTAATGTTGTGTTCTTATGCTCTTAAACCCCTTATTTCATGTAGCATTCTGTATGTTTGCGATTCAATCTCGTCTAATATCCTAGTTGATTAAATACATAATGAAGTAAAATTTTCGTTGGAAAAAGTTTCTGCGGAAAAACTTTGGCAGAAAACTTTCGGACAGAATTCTGAATTTTAGCGAAGAAAAAAATCAGAAAAAAAAATTTTCGGAAACGGAAAAACTTTCGCTAGACGCAAATTTCAGACAAAAAATATTTTCGGTCGAAGTAAAAACCCTTAAATTTTCTTTTCGGTTGTCCTCTAATGGGAAATGTTGTTCTAAAAAAATAGCGAGCCTAAACATAAAATGTTTTTAACAGAACAATTCGCGTAAAGAAAGAATAAAAAATGACACACATAGGGAAGTATAAACTATTTCTCCTGTGGAGCTGGATTTACACTATAATTTTATTAATTTTCAGTGAACAATTTAGTTTTAGTTAAAACGGGCCTCACTTCCACATTCCAAAAATTGTTTGTTTTTATAAAAGTAAACTTTTTTGAAATAAAATGAAGAAAATACTATATTTTCGCAGGAATTAACTTTCACACACGTTATAGGTTAATTCACTAAAACTTCTTTCCGTTGAGTTGAGATAAAACCCACCTAACGCTGTCACAGCACCATACTTATCTCCATCTGACGTTGCACCAAGCACTAGTTTTAAAACTTGATCTTTTGGTTCAAAAACGAGTACCAAACCGTGCGAGGTCCCAACAACTACCATGTTAGACACTGCCATTGCTGTTGGCAGACCAGCATCCCTTCTGTTACAAGCATCTATCATTTGAGAAGATATCTTTTTCAAGATCACGTGGCGAAGAACAGAACCATGTGCGTTTGGTTTTTTTGGTTTCAACAATTCAGTAAGATTAGTGGTCGGCAGTGGTAACATTTCACTCATAATACTCACAGTGCCATCATCTGTTTTGACATCTCCAATAACTGAATGAAGATCTTCGAAATTGTAGATGTCTGCATCTGGTTCTTGTAAAATGCTCTCAAGGCTGGGTAAGTCTCCCTGAGGAAAATCTGGAAAGCCAAATTCATTTTCAAGGAATTTAAACGATTCTGTTTTGTTTGGCCCTGTTGGATTTTCAGTTGCATCCAATGACTCCATGGAATCAACACGATCTACATTTAAAAACAATTACATAATTATGCACATATATATTAATAAGAACAGCTAAATTATTACTTATGTCACAGCGACATTCAAGAAATATGTCATGCTAAAATGTTACATTTTAACTACAACAATTACTAGACTTTTAGAACCTGCAAAAAATGTGCAACCAAATGTTATGAAAGTTCAAACTTTATAAAACAAACATAAGGATATATCCACCATTTCATTATTATTATTATATTATTGAAATTATTTACCCAGGATAACCTCTTCAGTTCCTATTAGTACTGCTATAGTGCATTTAAAGCTCCCATTTGAGCTACGAAAGTTGTGCAAGCACAGCAATCGCTCAACTAGACAACCGCCTAAGATATCAATCCTATTCTCATGCTGAGCGCTCAGCAGAAAGGATAGATTCACACTTATATATTCTATGGCATGACTCAGGGTTTAAACCCAAGACCTCCAGCACTGGAAGCGAACGTTCTGCCACAAAAAGGGAAGTTCAATTTAAAGATACTGGTCTTTTAGTATGCTTCAAAATTTTTGTAAAAGACGCAAACACAAGCAATTGTGCCAGAGCAAACCTAGAAGTCAAATCAACCAAGAAACACAAATTAATTTCACAAAGCAAACCACAAATTAAAACCAACCAATGAACACAAAGCCAATGTAGCCACATCTTTAATAGTAGGGTAATTAATTATGTTTGTTCGTGTAAGTGACAGTGAGAAAAAAAGCTAAACATTGGATTTCCCAATTGCAGTATTTGTAAGCATTTGTTCTCAGGTTTAAATTTCTGTTACTTTTAGATACCATTTTTTTTAAGAATTAAAGGAAACAATTTTGACTACTTTGTTTTTTAGATTAACTAGGAAATAAATTTCTTGGTGTGGAATTGGTATATCTTGCAAGCCCCATTTGGAATAATGGTTGTTAAAGTTGTCCTGCAGTTGTTCCACAATTGTGGGGATCCCATGTATAGCGGTTTTCCCTGACTGTCTGAGACCATTCATTAAGATACTAAAAAAGAAAAGATTTTCCAATACTGATCACACAAGCAAAGCATGTTAAGCCAATCAAATAGTGTGGCTAGTATTCTGATCACAGAAAACTTGTTTGTCAACTGGCATAATCTTCCCATCTTAACTATTGCGATTTTCTGATGATAAGAAAAATTAAGAGGGTGCTGACTCGCTGGGCAGTTCACAAGTTTTTCACCTGGTACATGGTGCATCGCACACATTAATTACTCTAGGCGCGCGATCATTATCATACACCTTCAATTAACTTAGATGCTTGATTTTAATCTTGTAATAAAAACAGCTGTTTTATTATATTTAGCATAGCAAGTAACTAAAAAATATTTAAATTAAAATATCTGTGACTATTTTTTCCTTTTGTTGTGCAATATTTTGTTGTTCTTCTAGACGCCTCAAATAATAAATACACCTTGTTGTGACTATCGTTACAAAATCTACTATTTGTAAAAATGCATGTGGAAAGCAAAGTGGATGTTATTGATACAGAAAAAAACCTCCACCTCAGTTCTGGACTTAAATTAAATAAAGTCATCAAAGAAAACAAATGTTTCAATTCAACATACACACATTTTTTTTTTCAGAAAATGCACCATGCCTTATGTTTTTTAAAACTAGTTCACAAAACAGATAAACAACTTTCTTGATTGACCTAATTTCACAATGTATAAATATGCATTTTTATTTCGTCATCATGTGAACATTGGTAATTTCCCTTTCTTACACTTGTTTAAAATGACAAGTATATAAATGGGATGGTTTCACAAACAAACTTTGCTAAAAATTTGTTGGCGTACAATTCTCAAAAGGCTTCATTAGATAGTTTGCTTGATAAATATATAGTTAATAAATTCACAAAATTCTGTTACTTCGAAGGTTGTCTTTTTTTGCGGCTAAAAATGGTGCTAAACTAAAGGTTTAGCACATGTTAATTGGTGTTACCGAAATAAAGGTGTTTCTCCACTGAATCCCAATACAAGGCTAACATGGTTCACTAGACTTATTTGTTATTCCTATGACTAATAGTCACCACTCAACCAAAACAATAAACTGCCTTAAGCCTGTTACTCAAGGCCATAGCTCCATGCCACAAGCAGGGAGGGTATAAATAAGGAGTAGAACACAGTAAGCCTCTTGCTCTTAAACAGTTCAGACAATATCCACCCACCCTCCCTAATTACTGTACTAATTAGTTTTCTTGTTTTTTTCCTATATATACGACACAAAATACGACGTTGATGATGGTATATGAGGACACGAACAACCTAGCATGATATATATATCACATATTCATTTGTATGGATGGTGATTGGATGTGCGGTGCTGCTTGGTGGTCGATGTTTGATTTAGCTTCCAGGTTTCCTTGCAAAGTGGCTATACATTTCATTTGGCTGGTAAACCTCGCCAGAATCACCATCTCTGTGTCATTTTACTCTCTGTAATTCAGCTAATTCTGGTAGGGGTGCTGGGCTTTCTTCGTAAGTTTGTATGTTAGTTACAGTCATAGGGTTAAGAAAGTATTTCGTAAAGTATAAAGAGTATCAGTTCAGTATTGAGACACATGTTTAATTGTCATGAGTCCATTGTCAAATTGTCTTAAAAAGAAGCACAGTGTGCCACATGGTGCAAGAAAAAGAAATCCTATGGGCCAACCTTTGTGATAAACACTCTCCATAAGACATGATGTGTTAAGTGTCATAAGTCCATTGTCAAAATGTCTGAAAGAAGCCACGGGGCCATATGGTGCAGTAAAAAAAAGCCCTATGAGCCAACCCCTTCGATAAACACTCTTAATAATGATGAACACAATTAACAATGAAATTAAAAGGCCGTTTTAAATATTGGATGAGTTCAGGACATACCAACATAAAAGCGTGAATTATGTTCAAAAAGTTGGCCAAGCTCGCCCTTGTGAAAAATTATGCTGGGTCTGGTTAGATCTAGGAAAATAACATCACACTTTTTTGTCTTAGACACATTCAAAAACACATGCAGGAAAATGTCACTATTCAATATTCACAATATATATTTATTCCCAATCAATAAGGAAAATGAGACTATTTTCTATTGTCTGTCAATCGTCCAGTTAGCTTGCAAAACAAATCAGCGTGGCTAAGTACACAAAATACAAAAATATAATAGACGACTTTCATCGTCACCCATGTTGTTTGTAATCCCCAGACCTCTTACGCAAATCGACAGGCAAAATAATGCAGGCGGAAGTCGTGGACCAGTCCATTCCAAACTCTATTTTCAGTTAGAGGCATCTTTTGATCTTGAAATTAGAATATAGCTTGCATGTAGTTTAGATTTAGCTCATATATCAGTGAAAAGATGCTAATTTGACTTTCTTCACCTATTTAAAAAAATTTCATTATTGTCTTCACTTTCCCTCTAGAGAATGAAAATATGAAGTAATCACTCAAAGAATATCTTAATAAACCCTCTGACATGCTTCGCACACCACCACACCATCATCACTGAGGATTTCCAACAACAATTCGAATAACCGCGCATGTCATGGTTTATTTCCTGACCCTCCAATTTTAAGTCACCCCTGAGCCACATTCTTTAACCCGCATTAAAAAATTACTGACCCGGTATAGTAAAACATATAATAATAAAAAAAATAAATAAATAAAAAAATAATTAAAAATTCAATATACATAAATGATGAACATATTCATCACAGTTCGACAAAGAAAGAAATGAAATATACTCAATGCATCCTACTTCATTCATGATACATTCCCACAATGTTTAGATTGTGATTTAGCAGAAATTCGTAAAAGAGGAGCATAAACAGAATAACTTACTTCTATGACACAGTCATCGATATATATATAGTTTTATGGCCCAGTTTTTTATAGTATATAGTTTTGGTTTTGGTAACAATTTTTTTTAACTGTTGTCAATTATATTCGATTTGTGATCATTTAAATTTCGAAGGACCTATGTTCCAATGCGTGCCATACAAAGCCGTGCGATCAAGCCTTGCCTCATTTGCATATATGTCCAGAGGTTGTCTTTCGGGGGTGTAGTTCCGGTTCGGGCTCCAAGGGTTTTGGGTTCAAGCTAGCTAGGTGGAGGGGAAAAATAATGAATAATGAATAATGAAAATTTCCTGCATGGTACACCTGAGATGCAGACGACGGTAAACTGAGGTACAAATTCAAACGACCTAACTATAGACGGGTTTCCCAATATTCGGCCCCATGCCTTTACGCAAACTGGCAGGCAAAACATAAACAAATATGGCACACAAATATATGAATTCCTGCATGTTTCTCGCTACCTTTGTACTTCCACGGAGGCCTGTTGAATAATAAAGAGCCAAAACAACCTTAAAACTTTTATGTGCTAGAACGAGCCAAATTTTAATCACGGAACCGAAAATTGTTGCTATGCGACGTTGTTTATTCCCGCTTTTTAAAAAGCATGTGGGGAAGATGGCGAGTGAATATTATGAAAATTTAGATGATGAGAATAAAAAAATAAATGATAAAAAACTAACATTGACAGATGGTTTAATTAAGCAAAATCATCAATACTATTTTCAAATACAACAGCAGTTGTTGGTCACTGGTCATTCATACTGTGATTTTTTTGTGTGGACACAAGGAAGAGATGAAAGCGACAAGTTTTTACTGAGAATTGAAAAAAATGTGGTCTTCTGCGAACGTTTAAAATCAAAACTTTTGGAAGTATTTGAAAAAATAATATTACCAGAAATAGTTACTTGAAAAAACGATCCTAAAAAATATCAAAGAAGAAGAACTTTATTGAATGTGCCGTCGACCACATTTTCCGCCTATGATTGCATGCGACAGACCTGGCTGCAAAATTGAATGGTTTCATTTTTCTTGTGTCAATTTAAAACGCACTCCTCAAAACATTAAGTGGTTTTGCCCAAATTGTTCAAAGCAAAAAAAACTAATTTACAACACTAGGATTAGCATTTACTAATCCACAAACAACTACCATAATATCATCCAAAAGATCAACTTGTGATATAGAAATTCTTGTGTTTAAAATGTTATATTTTCTTAATCTGTGTAGAGACTTGATAGTTCCTGGGGCAAAGCCCAGAGGCAGACCGAGAAAGACTTGGCAGGAGGTTATAAGGACAGACTTGATACAGAGGAAGTTGAGTTTAGATCTAACACAGTCTAGATCAGATTGGAAGAGGGTCATTAATATACCCCGTCCAACCCATGCTAGCATGGAAAACGGACGTTAAGCCGAGAATGATGATGATGAATCTCCCAATAACTCGCTCCACATGAATTCTCACATTTGCCAGCATTCTCGATATAGCTACTTCCAATGCAGACAATTGTTTTTCTCA
>JASGCC010002326.1:0-10000 GCA_030067915.1 Hydractinia echinata
AGTCAGTCAGTACCGTTCAGTATGTTTTGTCATTGTTCCAAGTCAAGGCCTGCAAAATGAAAAGATGTATATACAAAAGCTAAAACACAAATCCATACATATTTGTATATATATAATGACTGGTATAAACAAACAAAAACATATGTACCTGGTATATATAATATTTTTTTCATTAATTTCGAATTTGAAAGCAAAGGCATACAATATACCATCCGTACACGAGGGGTAGGAACATAATGACAGTAGGCTATTTTCTGCAGCAATTAAATGTGTGCAATCTTTTTTAAAATTCTCCAACAAAGCACCATGAAGTGCAACATATGAAATAGCATCTTGTGCAATACTTTCAAATCTAACCGCATACTCGCACTTCTCCAGCAGATTATTCAACTTTATAACTTTCTCTACAAGTAGAAAGACCATGAGTTAACTAACAAATACAATAATAAAACAGGGATATATGGAAAAATGTACATATTCTACATGGCTAGCCTCACAAATACTGAGGGATATACCCTGTCTATTATTTCCAGGAGGGGCCATTGCTTAGATGGAGTCCTACAGTATTTAATGCTTATTTTGAGCTACGTAGACCAAATTAGGGTCTGCACTTTACCAGACAAATCCCTGCAACATTCAACAGCCCACACCTCAATTTTCCAAACACGGCTTGGGTTAACCCGGGGCTATGCCAACATTCACTTGCCCATATTGAATCGCCGCCAAGAAAAATTGAAACCCTAGCTAGCATTATTAAAAATACAAAAATAACAATATACATACACACATAATAACTAAATTATTTCCTAAATTTGTTCACATAAGGTTTATTTAACCATTTTTGCCAATTAAGGTATGTTTTTATAGATCCAGATAAGTATATATATGGATACGTGGGCTAGCTGTGGTTGCTATCTAGCACACTCTCGCCACCCCAACCCTACAGACTAGTTACAGATCTAGCTAGTCCCCCATACATTTAGTCTAATTTGGTAATTTCTGACATCCTAGCTAATTAATTTTCAAACTGGTAAGAATATTAAAAAATTCGCGTCTAAACATACCCTGATTGTCATCATTTTCAGAAGGATTATCCATCTTCACAGCATTATCGCAGCTACTGCGCCATTTATCTTGAGCCTTGCCAGAGGAAAGCATAACAGCCAGCCAATCAGAACTACTTCTGAAATAACATTACATCATTTTATAGAAAGCGAAACAGCGGCGTCCTCACCCTCTAAGTGTGGGGTAGACTTAACAGGGGCGAATTTAGGGGTGCATTAGGGGTGCAAAACAAACCGCGGGGATAATTCTGTAAAATTATAGTTTTCAAGTTGTTCGTTGTGTCGAAATTTGTAAAGAGTTTTCTTAGCTGCAGTTGCACATTTTATTATTTAAAATGTTGAGGCAATATATTCGTCCTTTTATCAGCGTTTGTAATATTTACCAAAAGACACTTATCACGAGGAATTTAAGCAGTACACCATGTCTATTAAACAATGAAAATGAAGAGAAAGGTCAGATAAAGAATGTCACAATAGTAGGTGCAGGTATTATGGGTGCTGGAATAGCACAGGTGGCAGCACAGAATGATTTAGTGTCACTATTGCTGATGTTGAGGATGAGTACCTCCAAAAGTGCATGGTGATAATAAGAAAATCTTTGGACAGAATAACAAAGAAAAAGTTTCCTAGTGAGCCCAAGGGTTCGTCAAAATTTATTGATGATACAATGAGTAAAATTATCACAATGCAAGATCCCGGCAAAGCTGCAATAGGTGCAGACCTTGTCATTGAGGCAATTACAGAAATATATCAATTAAGCACTCACTGTACCGTGTCTTAGATGAAGCTGCTCCAGAAAAGTGTATTTTTGCCTCAAATACATCATCATTATCAATTTCAGATATTGCAAAAGCTACTTCAAGAAGAGATAGATTTGGTGGACTTCATTTTTTTAACCCTGTACCTATGATGAAACTTGTTGAAGTTATAAAAGCAGATGAAACATCACAACAGACATTTGATGCTTTGTTTCAATTTGGAAAAGATCTTGGCAAAACACCTGTTTCGTGTCATGATACACCTGGATTTATTGTTAATCGTTTGTTGGTCCCCTACATGATGGAAGCAATACGATTTGTTGAACGTGGACATGCTACGGCAAAAGATATTGACACTGCCATGAAATTAGGAGCTGGTTATCCAATGGGTCCCTTTGAACTGGCTGATTATGTTGGATTGGATACAACAAAGTTTATCATTGATGGTTGGCATGCAAAGGAACCTGAAAACGCCCTGTTCAACCCAAGTCAAACTTTAAATAAGTTAGTTGCTGAAGGAAAATTTGGAAGGAAGAATGGAGAAGGCTTTTATAAGTATAGCAATGGGAAGTAAATACACTGTTCCAGAAAACTTTGACGTGCTTTTTTTGATTAAATATATTTTTTGATTCTTTTGTTTACATTTCATGTGCTATATTTACTTACACAAGCACTAAGATGCTTTAAAACATTCCTTAGGAGTGGAGGGCCTCTTAATAGACCTATTTCCATATCCATTTGGTTCCGCGAAATATGCATGCGAAAATGCAGAATAGCATGAAAACGAGATTAGTTATGAGCAAATTTCGGGATGCTGGTTGTTTACATGCAAGTTTGAAGAATGTATCAACAAAATGTTGACTTTTACAGCTTTTAACTGGCAGTTTTACATAATCGTAGTTAACACAGTTATAAAGAGGGTAGTGGTAGTGGTAGTGTGACAAAAAAGTTAAAATATTGCAAATTTTAAGGGCGTATCTTTTGGTATATGTTAGCTAGCTAGCTAAACCTAAAACCTAGCTACGTTTTTTAGAATGATGTGAATACATTTTTATTTTACTGTTTTTAAGGTGACGGTATACCTTTTTGAGCATGGTTTTTTAAATCGCGATTTTTTCAGCGATAGTTAATCAAAATTTATTCATTAATACATCACCAAAAGGCATTTTTAAACACCTATCAAATGGTATAAAAATAATTTGAAACTTTTTAACTCGTGAAAAGTACAGAGACACACCACCCTGCCTTCAAAAAAGTGACTTCATTTACAAAACTACTTCGTTTCCAAATCTCATTCGATGTTCTTTAGAATCGTGATAGATGTATGTAAAAATACGATGGCCCCTATGGCTCACTTTTTTTTCCAATTTAAAAGCACTTTCTTCTATGATCCAAACAGTTCTCTTCTGCATTTTCACACTTCTCTTCTGTATTTTGACGCTTCTCTTCTGCACCTAAAACTTCCCTGCATGTGGTCGGAAACTTTCTCTTCACAACTTAATTAAAAAAATCTGGTCCGCAATTTTACACCCATGGTCTGTATATTTTTTCACTTTTCGCAAGAAGTATACTTTGCTAAACACGTGCTCAATTTATCAACAGCTTATTGTAGCAGGTCCCCCCGGTGCATATCATCATTCTCGGCTTAACGTCCGTTTTCCATGCTAGCATGGGTTGGACGGGTATATTAATGACCCTCTTCCAATCTGATCTAGACTGTGTTAGATCTAAACTCAACTTCCTCTGTATCAAGTCTGTCCTTATAACCTCCTGCCAAGTCTTTCTCGGTCTGCCTCTGGGCTTTACCCCAGGAACTATCAAGTCTCTACACTTTCTTACCCAATTATCCTCCTCCATTCTTTCCAAGTGCCCCAGCCAATTCAATCTTCTTATCTGGATAACATCTTTAATTCTACGGAGACTTAGCCTGCTTCTTAGCTCATCTGAACTCTTTCTGTCTCTCAGACTGGCGTTACACATCCACCTAACCATTCTCATATCATTCCTTTCTAAACGGTCAAGATCTTCCTGCTTCACTGCCCATGTCTCACTACCGTACAACATAACACTTCTTACACAGGCCTCATACAACCTACCTTTTACCTCAATTGACAGGACTCTGCTAGTCAACAAAGGAAGTAACTCTCTGAACTTTTTCCAAGCAGAACCTATCCTATATGCATGATTAAAATAATATCACAAATTAATTCAGATCAGTAGCAGAATAGGTAATTTTATTTATTAAGACACAATAAATGGCAAAATAAATGGCTGCCCAGAGTCCTCAAAATCATGGTAGTGGCGCCGTAGTTTAGTGGTTATCACTCTCGTACTTTGTGCGGGAGACCAGGGTTCGATTCCCCTTGGCGGCGATTCAATATGGGCAATTGAATATTACCATAGCCCCGGGTTAACCCAAGCCATGTGAGGGAAATTGGGTAGATGGCACACTGTGTGGGCCGTTGGATGTGGCAGGGAGTTGTCTGGCAGAGCGCTGACCCTAATTGAGTTTGCGTAGCTCAAAGAGAGCATTAAATACTCCAGGACTCCCCATCAAAGCCATGGCCCTTCCTGGAAATAATAGACAGGGTACATCCCTCGATATTTGTGAGGCTAGCCATGTAAAATATGCACATCTATCTATCTATCTATCAAGAAAACTACATGCTTTTTCTTTATAATGAATGTACTTTATAAGAATATCAGGCTGAGATTTTAGATTAAAACAATACGTATTTTGTTTAGAACAATAAAGAAATAAGAATAATAACCAGCCTGGTTAAAATTTTGCTGTTCTTATAAAAAACGTGTGTATTAAAAAAGATAAACGAATGCCTTAAACAGATACCAACCACAATGTCATTTATTCACCCTCGTCTCAAGGGATTTTCGCCGTCTCCCTTATATATCGAAAACGCAAAAAACCCTGGGGATGAGGGTGGTTGGTCATTTATTCAAAAACGTGAGTTAACAAAATCCAGCTCCATCAATATTCCGGACCAGAATTGGGTCTGGGAATTTTCTTAGTTCATGGAAGAGAAGTGTTTCTCACTTTGGAAGAGAAGTGTTTCGAACGGAAGAGAAGATTTCGGAGGAATGAAGAGAAGTTTTTTGACTAAGAAGAGAAGTGTTTTTATTAAGAAGAGAAGTGAGCCATAGGGGCCATCGTATAAAAACGATTTTTTAATTATTTTCCACAAAGTCCACGTTTTTTATTTATTTTTTAACGTAAACTTTCGTCTTTAGATGTAACATCTAGAGAATCGTTGATTTTTTGAAAATAAAAAAAAAATCGCTTTTAGATAAACACGTTGGCTTCAGCATAGAAGCATATGTGTGGTTAGCGGCACCAAAAATACGTTTGTTAAAATGACGGGTTAGCGGCACCAACGTTTTCTTATCGTAAATAAACCCTGGGTTGGTTTAATTGGATAAATAAGTCAATAAACACTTGTTAAGCCAAGTTTGGTTACTTCTAGTACTTCGGAAATCCGGTGCCGCTAAGCCCTCAAAAAAACATTCATGGTTTGTAAAAACACTGCCTTAGCGGCACCAAAAAATAATCAATATAATTTTATTTTAATTACTTATTTTAAAACTTTTATGGCTTATAAACAAGATATTGAGTGAGCTTTTATTCCTAATCACATGTTTTCGTTGTATCTTAACCCGGTTCCGCTATACCCTCAAAATGCCATTGCCCGAAAGTTTGTTTATCTTTTGGATATTGACATTTTGGGTGTTTAGCGGCACTGTTCTGCCCAGATTGCGAAAACGGCCTGTTTACAACCGGGACAGCCGGATTATGTACGCATGGTCCGATTATGTTTTTTTTGCACTGGTTATGTCGTGGTGACCGGATTATGAACGCTGATATAATGGCTGTGGCCATGCAGGTTGTGATTGGCATTTTCTTCGAACTTTTGTGAATTAAACATTGGAAGATAGAACACCCCTACAAACTAGACATGGCGAAAGAAAAAAGTCTCGACGTAATTCTTAGTATAAACAAACTCTTGTAGTAAATACATTTCAACATAATATACTTTGAAGTAACTAAATTTCACGGAACCTAAATTATTCTTTTTGCGGGAATTAAGTTTGGTGAAAAGCTATTAAACTTGCGAATCCCAAAATTTAGTATTTGCCACGAAATTTCGTTTCATTTGAGAAGAACAACAACTTTGCCACCAGGGCGCTATTTGCTTGTCATAAGTGATGACGAATGATATAAAAGCGGTCGGCCCCGATTATATTTGTTCTATAAGTCTCGAATAATATTTGACTGTCATACATAAGCCGGCCTTACCCGATTATGTGCGTTCTCACGTTCGTTTGCCGCTACACCCACCCACGGGAGTGGAAATTAATTATGCGCATGTGCGGAATTTCAGATTACGTCATCTTGTTTTTTGTATGATAACGCTAGCTAGGGTCACACTACCACCCATTATATTATTTAAGATTACATAATATATACAAAAGCATTTAATAAACATAATAAACAAAAAAAAAAAAAAAAAATTAGATATAGATTTAACAGTTCATTAACTTGGTACAACCGAACTACTTGATACAACTTGACAACTCACTCAAAACAATATCATCCCCCATTTCGATTCTTTTATAAATCCCTCTCGAACCTCTCAAACAAAGCAAACAAGCATGAATTAAAGCAAAACAAATCTTAGTTCTGATCCAAGATGATGCAACAGAAATATTTATTTTACGTTTTTCGGCGATCATTTCTGAGAGACGCTTGTAAAAAGTCGCACACTCTCTTCCCATTCCTCCGTAAAGAGAAAATACCAGTGGCGTGAATGTCCCGTTATCAACTTTGTTGATGCGAGTGTTGTATTGCCTTTTCTTCTCCGCCTCATTCTTTGCATAGCATTGTTGGAGAGTATGCTGAAGGTGTCTCGAAGCGTTGGGATCAAAAACCCTTACGTCGAAAAATGCTTGTTGACCCTTCGTCCAAAATCCCCGAGCACGTACATCCGTTCTTACATCATCTCCCTTTTTCACAGATTCTAAATCAAAAGTTTCGCCAGTCAACCCAATTAGCGAAGGCTCAATTGCCACATCCTTACAAACCTCACCTAACATGGATGCCGTTATGTCACGTATGTTGTTGTGTCGACCACCACCCATTATATTTAAGCTCCAAAACTACATTTAAAATGAAACTGGGCATTTTAAACATTATTTTTTCATAGAAAGAGTGACCAAGGTACTTAAAAATGACCTTTGATACATTTCGATATGTAAACAAACACTAAAAAAAAGCGGGAAACTTTCGATGTACTGTTTACGAAATTTGAGCTACTTTGAATCATTATATCTATAAAAATAAAATTTTTGGCGACTTATAAATTAATGTAAAACGTTCTACAGACTTTACTTTATTTCTACAGACCTTACTTTAACCCCTACCACTTTTTTGTATCACATTTTTTGAAGACTTTTTATATCATGGTTTTCTCTTGAAATTTATCCAATATGGCTGAATATCACTCTGAGAAAATAAACAGACTTTGCAGATTTTGTGGACAATTGCTATCAAAGGACACAGTTTAGTATCTAAACATAAAAGCAGATTATTAAAATGCTTTTTTATTGATGTTGACCAAGACTCAAACGAGATGATACATCCAACAAGAATGTGCCTCGAATGCTGTTCAAAACTGACACATAGTGAAAAGAGAAACAACAACTTCTGTAATGCATGAAGTTCATTGGCAGCCACACTCTGAAAATTGTCCTTACTGGCTTCGAAAAACTCAAGAGAGGACGTAAAACAAAGAAACACAAATCAGGCAGGCCAACAGCAAAAAAACCAATATGGACAAGGATTTTGTTAAACATTTTCGAAAACACCCAAGATGTCGTTCCCGCAGAATTAACACTGGAACACTTAAACACCAGTCTTAACCCTCATGTTAGCCTCTGTGGTTGTCAGTTGTGTCACAATATTTTGCGAAAACCTGTAACAACAACATGTGAACACACTTTTTGTTATAATTGCTTGGCACCAAAAATACTGGGAAAGCAAGAAATTGAGAGTTTATGTCCCACTTGTTTTTTTGTTATAAAAATTGATTCGCTCAAAGTTTCAAAAAATATAATATCAATGATACAGTGCTTAAAACTAAAATGTAAAAAAGATTGTGGAGAAGCTCTAACTGTAACTGAAATAAACCAACATGAAAAAGTATGTAATGGCCCACAAACAAGTTTTTCAAGTAGTAGATCAGAGACATCTTTAAACGATATTTTCAAAATTGACGAGCAAAGCAGCGTTATATATACCACGAGAATATGAAGATGCTGCTCTTCACATAATAAAGCAAAAGATGGCACGTTCTGAAGACAAAACTATTGAATTTAAGAGTGGTGGGCCAAGAGTAAGTTAAACAATATGTATATCTATATAAACAAATATTCTGTTGTTTTCTTTATTCAATTAAAGTATACCGTAGATGTGTACATTAATGATTTATATACATATATTTACATTTTATATGTATTCTATTTTAAGCCACTGGTGTTCACGTCTACGCCCAAGGCAGTCAAAGAAGGAAATGTGACCCGTAGAACTGTATACAACAGAAATTTGTGTGTTAGGGGGCCACATCAAGTACAATATCATTTTTTTTTATATATATCAATGATATGCCAGTGAGTTCTAAAAATTTTCTATATACATTATTTGCAGATGACACTTGTCTCTTCATGAGTCACAAAGACCCAATGAAACCGGAAAAATTAATTAATGATGAGCTTAGTGGGATAAATAAATGGCTCACAAATAACCAGCTCACGTTGAATGTATCTAAATCATGTTATCTTCTTTTTTCAGGTAAAAAAGAAGTGAAAGATTTTAAATTAAGTATTTCAGGGAAACTGATGAACCTTGTTAAATCTGTAAAATATCTTGGGGTTTTGCTTGATGAAAAACTTGAATGGAAACCTCAAACAGAACAAACATTTCTTAAAATAAAGCAAGGTACTGGTATATTAAGTAAGCTTGGATATCTTCTTCCTTATAAATGTCTCAAGTCATTATACTATTGCTTCATTCAATCCCATCTTCAATATTGCATTAGCTCATGGGGCTCACCTCGTACACCAGGTTTAGGTAAAATCAATACCGTTGTTAAAAAAAGTGTAAACAACTTAAATAAACGTAATGGTAAAAAAGATGACCAATTTATTCCACTAAATGCTCTTAATATTTACAAGTTAGAATGTTGCAAAATTGTACATAAGTTTGTAAAACAATAGTTTGCCATCTTCATTAAACTGTCTCTTTAAACTAGCATCTCAACACGGTCGCGTAACCAGGCAAACTCAACAAATGCATTGTCCACTATTCATTTCGAAACAAGCGAATTCACCTATCACCTTCTATGGTCCTCAGAATTGGAATCAACTCTGTCTTTCAATACATAATTACTCCTCTTCTTCTTTCTCAATTGCTCTAAAACGAAAACTTAAAACGCATAATGTTTTTCTATCATATTCTATCATATTTGTCTCAAGACTTTCTTATTTTTATCTTTTGCTTTGTCCGTCTTATTTTGTTAGTGTATTTATATTTTTAGTTTTACTTTTGAAAACATACTTGTAGTTCCGTATGTTGATATATTATATATGTAAATTCCTTTTTTCTAATATTTAAAAGAGTTATATATGTCATTTTTACTATATAAATATATATATGTATATATATATATATATATATATATATATATATATATATATATATATATATATATATATATATATATATATATATATATATATATATATATATATATATATATATATATATATACGAACACAAATTGTAGGCTATAGGAATAACCAACAAGATAAATGACTACATCAAGAATTAAGTAAAAAGTAAAAGATTTTATTATTTAAAATTTTCGTCAGTTCATCGACTGACTTCTTCAGTATCGCTTACAATACAGTATTAACAATTAAAATATCTTATATAGCAATAAAAATAAATTATATACAATAAATACACAAGGGTTTAAAACTGGTTTCCATCACCATCATCCCTACTATCAACTTAACACGTGGTTTCTACAACTTGCATTTTTCTGTTCTTTTAGTTCTATTCCAGTCATGAGAACCATTAAGTCCCTGATGTTGTGTGACGAGTGTCCC
>JASGCC010002326.1:12500-29149 GCA_030067915.1 Hydractinia echinata
GCTGCAAATTGCAATGTGGCAGTAAGTCAAATATTTTAAGAAGGGAAAAGTCCAAAAAATGTTTAAAAAAGTCATATAGATATTTATGTTTTAGGCAACAAAAAATCTGTGTATTTGTGTTTGGTGATTATGAATTTCTTTGTCATGTCTATGGAATAACTGGAGCAAATGGTAAATTCAAATTTGTACTATATATATCTTGTTATTCTTAAACATAATTGAAACACATAACTATTAATTATATACACATCTACAGGTCGCCATTGTTGTCTTTTCTGCACAACTACCAAACAAAATATGCAACTGTCCTTGGCTGAAAGAGGAATGTCATCTCTACGAACGTTAGAATCACTGCAGAATGATTTGGAACAGTTTAAAAGTCTTGGAAGTGATATTAAGCTTGCTAAACAGTGTAACAATGTTATCGATGATAGGATGTTAATTGTGCCAATTGATCAGGTATGTATATACATTGTTTTATACAGCTCAAAACATTTTCTTTTACTGTAAACTTACAATATTTATTTACAATAGGTTGCACTACCTGCACTTCACATATCGCTGGGAACATACTTGAAGTTTTTTAATATGCTTGAGGACTTCTGTCACACAACGGATGTAAAAATAGCAGCTGCCCTTGCAAAAAATAATACATTGCTTCGACAAGAAAGTTTTGATAAGTATATCCAAAGTCACCAAGAAATAAGCCGGCTAGAATATGTTGTTGCAGACATCCGAAGCAAAATCGAATTAGTTCACGATGCAACCAACACTGCAATCTTGAATAATCCTGAAAATGAAACAGAAATAAGACGTATTTATGACCCAAGACTTGTTTACCTTAATGATAAACTGAATGAAAGAGTTAATTAAAATTTATATATATTTATTTTTAACTTTCAGTTATATATACATATGAACTAACATATCCATTTTCTTTATTTTTACAAGTTAAAACAAATAGATGATCTTACTCAGGAGAATCCACTGAATAAGAATGATGGCCCATGTGTTAAGAAATTGGATGAAACATTGTGTTCATTAAATGTCGAGCGACAGGCTTATCATGGTAAAAGTTTTGTGGGTAATCATGCTCACAAAATGTTACAAGTAAGAAAATTAACAAATTTTACAAGTCTTCTTTTTTGCATGTGTATCAAGGACTTGGTATGTATTCATCATATATATTTTTTAAATTTTAGCATAAAAACCTAATCAAATTGTGCAATTCGTTGCCAATAATTGTATGCCAGCTTGGATTTGTTGGCACAGAAATTCATGAAGAAGCAATTAAGGCGTGTAGTGATTTTAAGAAGTTGTTCATGAAATACTCTTTGTGTCACAATTTGATGAATTCTTCTAATAAGTTTGATGATGAAAAACTAAGTCAACTTGGTGAGTTGGCCTTAAAATCATACACTTTAAATTCTCTTTTATAGTATATAATATATACTTTTCTTCAACATTTTAGATGGTGCAATAAAAGAGCTCATGAGCTTTTTCCGTTCGACTTGGCCAAATGTAAGCATGACTCCCAAACTGCACATGTTAGAAGATCATATATTGCAGTTTATCACAAAATGGAGAGTGGGGCTAGGATTATATAACGAGCAAGGTGGTGAGGGTATTCACCCTGAGTTTAATGACTTGCACAGACAGTTCTGTCGAATGAAACCAAACCGGCGGAGACTATTCAGCATGTTAAAAGAGCATCATGCAAGAGTAAATCCTTCGGCAAAGACTTTGCAACTTGTTGTAAAGCCCAGAAAAAGGAAGCTTGCCTTAGAATGAATGTTAATAGCTAGCTTTATGTGAAAAATATAAATAAAAAACAGTTTGGAAGCATGTACCTACCTCTTTTCCACATCAAGCCCACCATTAGATTTGAGTGAATTTAGGTCATTTTCAAAACACATTTACATCACTTTAAAAAAGTGGTAGGATACCAGGGATATATTTGCTAAAAAGTTAGATCCTTTGCATCTTCAAATATGCCATGCATAGCCCATAAGAAATTTTTTTTCTTGTAAACGAAGTCGACAAACTCACAGAGAAAAATTTGGCTAATTTTTTAAGTTTGTATTCTGACCTACTTCCACAGCGCTTTCCGGCTCCGAACAAATTAAAATACGTTTGTCTAGAGTGACCACGGATCAGATAATGCGACAATCTTTCTCAACGGTTATAAATTTACCGTGGCATATTTGTGCCACCTCGACTTATATTAAAATTTAACTCGTTTTTAAGTTATAACTTGAGTTATAACTTATAACTCGAGTTATAACTTATAACTCGAGTTATAACTTTTAACTCAACTTATAATTTTAACTTCAGTTATAACTCTACTCGAATTATAACTATAATTATAACTTAAAACTTAACCTCAGTTATAATTTATAAGTCGAGTTATAACTTATAACTCGAGTTATAACTTATGGGCATCAACTTATGTGTACATAAGCTAGCTCATGAACAGACGTGTTCAAAACATCGTTGGACTTCAAGCAATAATGGCGGAAGAGGAGGAGGTTGGTAAATCACCCTGTGAGCAAGTAAGTGTTTTATTTCTTTATCTTGACCTTTCTTGTACGTATGAGTTTTTTGACTGAAGAATATGTAAGATATATAGCTTAAGGAAAGAATTAAATGCGAATCATTACTTTTTGACTTCTTAGGTGATTGAGTATTTACAAAGTTTGGATGATTCAAAAAACTTTCAAAAAAAGTTTGAAAAATTCAAAGAAAGCAAGGTAAAATATATATAATATGGCTAGGACTATCATGATGATGTAGTTTGTTTATGTTCATGTGAACTGAGAGAGAGCGAGAGTGGAATGGCAGGAACTTCTCGCCAAGTCAATATCTGTATAGCTAGGTACTGTGTTTAAAATAGTATGTTTTCTCAAATCACCTATAGCAAGCTATATAGCTAGAAACATAATGGCTTTTCTATCTGTATTGCTGGCAATTTTTTGTATATGCTGGTAATTTTCTTTATTCGCTATAATTTAATTTTTTACTTGTAGGTTAGCCCCGAAAATGTAAAGTTTTTTTCAAAACAAGTCATTTACAAGGGAAAAGAGATACAATTAACACAAAAGTGTCTGATCCTTTTCTTTTTTCCTTTATGTTGAGTTTTTATGAGTTTGCTAATGTGAGAATTTATCAAACTTTAGTTGCCATGTAAAAATGCGTGTTTAGCGGCACCAGATTTTATATCGCAAGTATGTACTAAAATTCTGTATTATCTATCTTAGGGTGTTTAAATGACAAAAAGAAGTTATTTACAAAGTAAAACAGACACCATTAACGTAGACGAGTCTAATTCTTTTCTTTTTTCATTTTTATGTTAAGCCTTTATGAGTTTGCTAATGTGAAAATTTATCAAACTTTATTTTACTTGCAAAAATGCGTGTTTAGCCGCACCTGTTTCTAACATCGCAATTATGTATTAAAATTCTGTATTATCTATCTTAGAGTGTTTAAATGTCAAAAGAAGTTATTTACAAATTAAAACAGACACCATTTACGCAAAAGAGTCTAATTCTTATATTTCTTCATTTTTATGTTAAGCCTTTATGAGTTTGCTAATGTGAGAATTTATCAAACTTTAGTTGTCATGTAAAGATGCGTGTTTAGCCGCACCTGTTTCTAACATCGCAATTATGTATTAAAATTCTGTATTATCTATCACAGAGTGTACAAATGTCAAAAGAAGTCATTTACAAGGGAAAAGAGATACAATTAACACAAAAGTGTCTGATTCTTTTCTTTTTTCCTTTATGTTGAGTTTTTATGAGTTTGCTAATGTGAGAATTTATCAAACTTTAGTTGACATGTAAAATTGCGTGTTTAGCGGCACCTGTTTCTAACATCGCAATTATGTACTAAAATTCTGTATTATCTATCACAGAGTGTACAAATGTCAAAAGAAGTCATTTACAAGGGAAAAGAGATACAATTAACACAAAAGTGTCTGATTCTTTTCTTTTTTCCTTAATGTTGAGTCTTTATGAGTTTGCTAATGTGAGAATTTATCAAACTTTAGTTGACATGTAAAATTGCGTGTTTAGCGGCACCAGATTTTACATCGCAATTATGTATTAAAATTCTGTATTATCTATCTTAGAGTGTTTAAATGTCAAAAGAAGTTATTTACAAAGTATAACAGACACCATTAACGCAAAAGGGTCTAATTCTTATCTTTCTTCATTTTTATGTTAATCCTTTATGGGTTTGCTAATGTGAAAATTGATCAAACTTTAGTTGCCATGTATAAATGCGTGTTTAGCGGCACCTGTTTTTTACATCGCAATTATGTATTAAAATTCTGTATTATCTATCTTAGAGTGTTTAAATGTCAAAAAGAAGTTATTTACAAAGTAAAACAGACACCATTAACGTAAAAGTGTCTAATTCTTTTCCATTCCCATATTCATCTAAGTCTTTATGAGTTTGCTAATGATATAATTTATCAAACTTTTAGTTGACATGTAAAAATGCGTGTTCAGCGGCACCTGTTTTTTACATCGCAATTATGTATTAAAATTCTGTATTATCTATCACAGAGTGTACACATGTCAAATAAAGTCATTTACAAGGCAAAAGAGATACAATTAACACAAAAGTGTCTGATTCTTTTCTTTTTTCCTTTATGTTGAGTCTTTATGAGTTTGCTAATGTGATAATTTATCAAACTTTAGTTGACTTGCAAAAATGCGTGTTTAGCCGCACCTGTTTCTAACATCGCAATTATGTATTAAAATTCTGTATTATCTATCACAGAGTGTACAAATGTCAAAAGAAGTCATTTACAAAGGAAAAGAGACACCATTAACGCAAAATTGTTTAATTCTTTTCTTTTCTCATTTTCATCCAAGTCTTTATGAGTTTGGTAATGCGAGAATTTATCAAACTTTAGTTGACATGTAAAAATGCGTGTTTAGCGGCACCAGATTTTACATCGCAATTATGTATTAAAATTCTGTATTATCTATCTTAGAGTGTTTAAATGTCAAAAAGAAGTTATTTACAAAGTAAAACAGACACCACTAACGTAAAAGAGTCTAATTCTTTTCCATTCCCATATTCATCCAAGTCTTTATGAGTTTGCTAATGTGATAATTTATCAAACTTTAGTTGACTTGCAAAAATGCGTGTTTAGCCGCACCTGTTTCTAACATCGCAATTATGTATTAAAATTCTGTATTATCTATCACAGAGTGTACAAATGTCAAAAGAAGTCATTTACAAAGGAAAAGAGACGCCATTAACGCAAAATTGTTTAATTCTTTTCTTTTCTCATTTTCATCCAAGTCTTTATGAGTTTGGTAATGCGAGAATTTATCAAACTTTAGTTGACATGTAAAAATGCGTGTTTAGCGGCACCAGATTTTACATCGCAATTATGTATTAAAATTCTGTATTATCTATCTTAGAGTGTTTAAATGTCAAAAAGAAGTTATTTACAAAGTAAAACAGACACCATTAACGCAAAAGAGTCTAATTCTTTTCCATTCCCATATTCATCTAAGTCTTTATGAGTTTGCTAATGTGATAATTTTTCAAACTTTAGTTGACATGTAAAAATGCGTGTTTAGCGGCACCTGTTTCTAACATCGCAATTATGTACTAAAATTCTGTATTATCTATCTCAGAGTGTTTAAATGTCAAAAAGAAGTTATTTACAAAGTAAAACAGACACCATTAACGTAAAAGTGTCTAATTCTTTTCCATTCCCATATTCATCTAAGTCTTTATGAGTTTGCTAATGATATAATTTATCAAACTTTAGTCTTTATGAGTTTGCTAATGTGAGAATTTATCAAACTTTAGTTGACATGTAAAAATGCGTGTTCAGCGGCACCTGTTTTTTACATCGCAATTATGTATTAAAATTCTGTATTATCTATCACAGAGTGTACAAATGTCAAAAGAAGTCATTTACAAGGGAAAAGAGATACAATTAACACAAAAGTGTCTGATTCTTTTCTTTTTTCCCTTATGTTGAGTCTTTATGAGTTTGCTAATGTGAGAATTTATCAAACTTTAGTTGACATGTAAAATTGCGTGTTTAGCGGCACCTGTTTCTAACATCGCAATTATGTATTAAAATTCTGTATTATCTATCACAGAGTGTACAAATGTCAAAAGAAGTCATTTACAAAGGCAAAGAGATACAATTAACGCACAAGTGTCTGATTCTTTTCTTTTTTAGCCTTTATGAGTTTGCTAATGTGAAAATTTATCAAACTTTAGTTGCCATGTAAAAATGCGTGTTTAGCAGCACCAGATTTTATATCGCAATTATGTACTAAAATTCTGTATTATCTATCTTAGAGTGTTTAAATGTCAAAAAGAAGTTATTTACAAAGGAAAACAGACACCATTAACGCAAAAAGAGTCTAATTCTTACCTTTCTTCATGTTTATGTCAATCGTTTTATGAGTTTGCTAATGTGAGAATTTATCAACCTTTAGTTGACATGTAAAAATGCGTGTTCAGTGGCACCTGTTTTTTACATCGCAATTATGTATTAAAAATTCTGTATTATCTATCACAGAGTGTACAAATGTCCAAAGAAGTCATTTACAAGGGAAAAGAGATACAATTAACGCACAAGTGTCTGATTCTTTTCTTTTTAGCCTTTATGAGTTTGCTAATGTGAAAATTTATCAAACTTTAGTTGCCATGTAAAATGCGTGTTTAGCAGCACCAGATTTATATCGCAATTATGTACTAAAATCTGTATTATCTATCTTAGAGTGTTTAAATGTCAAAAAGAAGTTATTTACAAAGGAAAAACAGACACCATTAACGCAAAAGAGTCTAATTCTTACCTTTCTTCATGTTTATGTCAATCGTTTATGAGTTTGCTAATGTGAGAATTTATCAACCTTTAGTTGACATGTAAAAATGCGTGTTCAGTGGCACCTGTTTTTTGCATCGCAATTATGTATTAAAATTCTGTATTATCTATCACAGAGTGTACAAATGTCCAAAGAAGTCATTTACAAGGGAAAAGAGATACAATTAACACAAAAGTGTCTGATTCTTTTCTTTTTCTTTATGTTGAATTTTTATGAGTTTGCTAATGTAGAATTTATCAAAACTTTAGTTGGCATGTAAAACTGCGTGTTTAGCGGCACCTGTTTCTAACATCGCAATTAATGTACTAAAATTCTGTATTATCTATCTCAGAGTGTTTAAATGTCAAAAAGAAGGTTATTTACAAACGAAAACAGACACCACTAACGTAAAAGAGTCTAATTCTTTTCCATTCCCATATTCATCCAAGTCTTTATGAGTTTGCTAATGTGATAATTTATCAAACTTTAGTTGACTTGCAAAAAATGCGTGTTTAGCCGCTCTTGGTTTCTAACATCGCAATTATGTATTAAAATTCTGTATTATCTATCACAGAGTGTACAAATGTCAAAAGAAGTCATTTTACAAAGGAAAAGAGACACCATTAACGCAAAATTGTTTAATTCTTTTCTTTTCTCATTTTCATCCAAGTCTTTATGAGTTGGTAATGCGAGAATTTATCAAACTTTAGTTGACATGTAAAAATGCGTGTTTAGCGGCACCAGATTTTACATCGCAATTATGTATTAAAATTCTGTATTATCTATCTTAGAGTGTTTAAATGTCAAAAAGAAGTTATTTACAAAGTAAAACAGACACCATTAACGCAAAAGAGTCTAATTCTTATATTTCTTCATTTTTATGTTAATCCTTTATGGGTTTACTAATGTGTAAATTTATCAAACTTTAGTTGCCATGTATAAATGCGTGTTTAGCGGCACCTGTTTTTTACATCGCAATTATGTATTAAATTCTGTATTATCTATCTTAGAGTGTTTAAATGTCAAAAAGAAGTTATTTACAAAGTAAAACAGACACCATTAACGTAAAAGTGTCTAATTCTTTTCCATTCCCATATTCATCTAAGTCTTTATGAGTTTGCTAATGATATAATTTATCAAACTTTAGTCTTTATGAATTTGCTAATGATAAATTATCAAACTTTAGTTGACATGTAAAATGCGTGTTTAGCGGCACCTGTTTCTAACATCGCAATTATGTACTAAAATTCTGTATTATCTATCTCAGAGTGTTTAAATGTCAAAAAGAAGTTATTTACAAAGGAAAACAGACACCATTAACGTAAAAGAGTCTAATTCTTTTCCATTCCATTTCATCTAAGTCTTTATGAGTTTGCTAATGTGATAATTTATCAAACTTTAGTTGACATGTAAAAATGTGTGTTTAGCGGCACCTGTTTCTAACATCGCAATTATGTACTTAAAATTCTGTATTATCTATCTTAGAGTGTTTAAATGTCAAAAAGAAGTTATTTACAAAGTAAAACAGACACCACTTAACGTAAAAGAGTCTAATTCTTTTCCATTCCCATATTCATCCAAGTCTTTATGAGTTTGCTAATGTGATAATTTATCAAACTTTAGTTGACTTGCAAAAATGCGTGTTTAGCCGCACCTGTTCTAAACATCGCAATTATGTATTAAAATTCTGTATTATCTATCACAGAGTGTACAAATGTCAAAAGAAGTCATTTACAAAGGAAAAGAGACACCATTAACGCAAAATGTTTAATTCTTTTCTTTCTCATTTCATCCAAGTCTTTATGAGTTTGCTAATGCGAGAATTTATCAAACTTTAGTTGACATGTAAAAATGCGTGTTTAGCGGCACCAGTTTTACATCGCAATTATGTATTAAAATTCTGTATTATCTATCTTAGAGTGTTTAAATGTCAAAAAGAAGTTATTTACAAAGTAAAACAGACACCATTAACGCAAAAGAGTCTAATTCTTTTCATTCCATATTCATCTAAGTCTTTATGAGTTTGCTAATGTGATAATTTTCAAACTTTAGTTGACATGTAAAAATGCGTGTTTAGCGGCACCTGTTTCTAACATCGCAATTATGTACTTAAAATTCTGTATTATCTATCTCAGAGTGTTTAAATGTCAAAAGAAGTTATTTACAAAGTAAAACAGACACCATAACGTAAAAGTGTCTAATTCTTTTCCATTCCCATATTCATCTAAGTCTTTATGAGTTTGCTAATGATATAATTTATCAAAACTTTAGTCTTTATGAGTTTGCTAATGTGAGAATTTATCAAACTTTAGTTGACATGTAAAATGCGTGTTCAGCGGCACCTGTTTTTACATCGCAATTATGTATTAAAATTCTGTATTATCTATCACAGAGTGTACAAATGTCAAAAGAAGTCATTTACAAGGGAAAAGAGATACAATTACACAAAAGTGTCTGATTCTTTTCTTTTTTCCTTATGTTGAGTCTTTATGAGTTTGCTAATGTGAGAATTTATCAAACTTTAGTTGACATGTAAAATTGCGTGTTTAGCGGCACCTGTTTCTAACATCGCAATTATGTATTAAAATTCTGTATTATCTATCTTAGAGTGTAAAATGTCAAAAAGAAGTCATTTACAAAGTAAAGAGATACAATTAACGTACAAGTGTCTGATTCTTTTTCTTTTTTAGCCTTTATGAGTTTGCTAATGTGAAAATTTATCAAACTTTAGTTGCATGTAAAAATGCGTGTTTAGCAGCACCGATTTTAATATCGCAATTATGTACTAAAATTCTGTATTATCTATCTTAGAGTGTTTAAATGTCAAAAGAAGTTATTTACAAAGGAAAACAGACACCATTAACGCAAAAGAGTCTAATTCTTTACCTTTCTTCATATTTAGTCAATCTTTATGAGTTTGCTAATGTGAGAATTTATCAACCTTTAGTTGACATGTAAAATGCGTGTTTAGTGGCACCTGTTTTTTACATCGCAATTATGTATTAAAATTCTGTATTATCTATCACAGAGTGTACAAATGTCAAAGAAGTCATTTACAAGGGAAAAGAGATACAATTAACGCACAAGTGTCTGATTCTTTTCTTTTTTAGCTTTATGAGTTTGCTAATGTGAAAATTTATCAAACTTTAGTTGCATGTAAAATGCGTGTTTAGCGCACCTGTTTCTAATATCGCAATTAATGTACTAAAATTCTGTATTATCTATCTCAGAGTGTTTAAATGTCAAAAAAAGTTATTTACAAAGGAAAACAGACACCATTAACGCAAAAGAGTCTAATTCTTCCTTTCTTCATGTATGTCATCGTTTATGAGTTTGCTAATGTGAGAATTTATCAACCTTTAGTTGACATGTAAATGCGTGTTCAGTGGCACCTGTTTTTTGCATCGCAATTATGTATTAAAATTCTGTATTATCTATCACAGAGTGTACAAATGTCAAAAAGAAGTCATTTAAAAGACAGAAGAAGAATAGGAATAGGACTCTTTTACGTTAGTGTGTCTGTTCTTTGTTAAATTACTTCTTTTTGACATTTAAACACTCTGAGATAGATAATACAGAATTTTAGTACATAATTGAGAGATGTTAAAAACAGGTGCCGCTAAACACGCATTTTTACATGTCAACTCAAGTTGGATAATTATCACATTAGCAAACTCATTAAAGACTAGATGAAATGGAATTGAAAAGATTGTTAGACTCTTTTACGTTAATGTGTCTGTTATTTGTTAAAAAAACTTCTTTTTGACATTTAAACACTCTGAGATAGATAATACAGAATTTAGTACATAATTGCGATTTAGAAACAGGGTGCCGCTTAAAACACGCATTTACATGTTCAACTAAAAGTTTGATAAATTCTTCACATTACAATTAATCATAAACTCAAACCATAAATGAGAAAGAAAAAGAATTCAGACAATTGTGTTAATGTGTATTCTTTTCCTGTAAATAGACTTCTTTTTGACATTTGTAACACTCTGTGATAGATAATACAGAATTTAATACATAATTGCGATGAAAAAACAGGTGCCGCTGAACACGCATTTTACATGTCAACTAAAGTTTGAAACATTATACGTTAGTAAACCCATAAAGATTAACATAAAATGAGAAAGAGAAAATAATTAGACTCTTTTGCGTTAATGGTGTCTGTTTTTTCTTGTAAATAACTTCTTTTGACATTTAAACACTCTAAGATAGATAATACAGATTTTAGTACATAATTGCGATATAAAATCTGGTGCCGCTAAACACTCGATTTTTACATGGCAACTAAAGTTTGATAAATTTTCACATTACAACTCATAAAGCGGTTAAAAAAGAAAAGGAATCAACACTTGTGCGTTTATTGTATCTCTTTGCTTTGTAAATGACTTCTTTTTGACATTTGTACACTCTGTTAGATAATACAGAATTTTAATACATAATTGCGATGTTAGAACAGTGCGGCTAACACGCATTTTGCAAGTCAACTAAAGTTTGATAAATTATCACATTAGCAAACTCATAAAGACTTGGATGAATATGGGAATGGAAAAGATTAGACTCTTTTACGTTAGTGGTTGTCTGTTGTTCTTTGTAAATAACTTTCTTTTTGACATTTAAAACTCTGAGATAGATAATACAGAATTTTAGTACATAATTGCGATGTTAGAAACAGTGCCGCTAAACACGCATTTTTAATGCACAAGTTTGTAAATTCTACATTAGCAAACTCATAAAAACTCAAACATAAAGGAAAAAAGAAAGGAATCAGACTACTTTGTGTAATTGTATCTCTTTTCCTTGTAAATGACTTCTTTTGACTTTACATGTACACTCTGTGATAGATAATACAGAATTTTAATACATAATGCGATGCATAAAAAACAGGTGCCACTGAACACGCATTTTACATGTCAACTAAAGTGTTGATAATTCTACATTAGCAAACTCATAAAGGATTGACATAAAACATGAAGAAGGTGAATTAGACATCTTTTGCGTTAATGTGTCTGTTTTCCTTTGTAATAACTTCTTTTTGACATTTAAACACTCTAAGATAGATAATCTAGAGATTTTAGTACATAATTGCGATATAAAATCTGGTTGCGCTTAAACACGCATTTTACATGGCAACTAAAGTTTGATAAATTTTCACATTAGCAAACTCATAAAGGTAAAAAAGAAAGAAATCAGACTACTTGTGCGGTTAATTGTATCTCTTTCTTTGTAAATGACTTCTTTTTGACATTTGTACACTCTGTGTAGATAATACAGAATTTTAAATACATAATTGCGATGTTAAAACAGGTGCCGCTAAACACGCATTTTTACATGTCAACTAAATTTGATAAATTCTCACATTAGAAACTCATAAAGACTTGGATAAATGGAAGAAAAAGAATTAGACTTCTTACGTTAATGGTGTCTGTTTTCCTTTGTAAATAACTTCTTTTTGACATTTAAACACTCTGAGATAGATAATACAGATTTTAATACATAATTTGCGATGTTAGAACAGGGCTGGCTACACGCATTTTTACTGCAACTAAAGTTTGATAAATTTCACATTAGCAAATCATAAAACTCCATAATAGGAAAGGAAAAGAATCAGACACTTTTGTGTTAATTGTATCTCCTTTTCCCTTGTAAATGGACTTCTTTTGACATTTGTACACTCTGTGATAGATAATACAGAATTTAATACATAATTGCTATGTAAAAAACAGGTGCCACTGAACACGCATTTTACATGCAACTAAAGGTTGATAAATTCTCACATTTAGCAAACTCATGAAAGGATTGACATAAAAATGAAAAGAAAGGTAAGAATTAGACTCTTTTGCGTTAATGTGTCTTTTTCCCTTTGTAAATTAACTTCTTTTTGACATTTAAACACTCTTAAGATAGATAATACAGAATTTTAGTACATAATTGCGATATAAAATCTGGTGCTGCTAAACACGCATTTTTACATGGCAACTAAAGGTTGATAATATTTCACATTAGCAAACTCATAAAGGCTAAAAAAGAAAAGATCATACACTTTGTGCGTTAATTGTATCTCTTTCCTTTGTAAATGACTTCTTTTGACATTTGTACACTCTGTGATAGATAATACAGAAATTTTAATACATAATTGCGATGTTAAAACAGGTGCCGCTAACACGCAATTTTACATGTCAACTAAAGTTGATAATTCTCACATTAGCAAACTCATAAGAGACTAACATAAGAAAAAGAAAAGAATCAGACACTGTGTAATTGTATCTCTTTTCCTTGTAAATGACTTCTTTGACATTGTACACTCTGTGATAGATAATACAGAATTTTAATACAATAATTGCGATGTAAAAACAGGGGTGCGCGCTGATGAACACGCATTTCTTCATGTTATTGATACATGTGTTATGACATTTTGCGTTGTGTGAGATAATTTATCAACACATTTTAGGTTGGACATAAAAAATTCTCAGAACTTGCCTCGTTGTTCAAGTGCCTTGTAAATGACTTCTTTAATGACATTTGTAATTATGATTAAATATCAGAATTTAATACATAATTGCAGAAGATGTTAACTCCAACGCATTTTACATGTCAACAAAAGTTTGATAAATGACTTAGATTGTTAACTCCATAGAGAGAACATAAGGAAAAGAGATACATAGACACTTTTGTTTATATTCTCTTTTCCTTGTAAATGACTTTCTTTTGACCATGTACACTCTGTGATAGATTATCACAGAATTTTAATACATAATTGCGATGTAAAAACAGGTGCACTGCTTAATACAGTATTATTTTTAGCACTGCTCAACTAAGTTTGATAAATAATGTAAATCGACTATGTATGCATCAAAACATCATGAATTAGACTTAGATGGGTGATAGGAAAATGAATTATTGAATTTCAAACCCTGTTAGTTGTTATGAATTCTTTGCAGTATAAATTGGATGATACGTTCTGTAGTTTTTAATAGCAGCACCAGTTTAATGAATTATGTATATCTGAAATATCACTTAATGTATAAGTCAGAAAAAGAAGAATTATGCGTTACAAGTGTCTGTTTTACTGTAATAAACTTCTTTTTGACAATTTAAACACTCTAAGATAGATAATACAGAATTTTAATACATAATTGCAATGTAAATGCTGGTGCCGCTAAACACGCATTTTAGCATTCAACTAAAGTTTGATTAAATTCTCGCATTACCAGAACTCATAAAGAAGACTTGGATGAAAATTGAGAAAAGAGAAAAGAATTAAACAATTTTGCGTTAATGTGTGTCTCTTTTCCTTTGTAAATGACTTCTTTTGACATTTGTACACTCTGTGTATAGATAATACAGAATTTTAATACATAATTGCGATGTTAGATACAGGAGCAGACTAACACGCATTTTTGCAAGTCAACTAAAGTTTGATAAATTATCACATAGCAAACTCATAAAGACTTGGTATGAATATGGGAATGAAAAGAATTAGACTCTTTTACGTTAGTGTGTCTGTTTTCGTTTGTAAATAACTTCTTTTTGACATTTAAACACTCTGAGATAGATAAGTACAGAATCTTTAGTACATAATTGCGATGTTAGAAACAGTGCCGCTAAACACACATTTTTACATGTCAACTAAAGTTTCTGATATTATCACATTAGCAAACTCATAAAGACTATAGATGAACATGGGAATGGAAAAGAATTAGACTCTTTTACGTTAATGGTGGTCTGTTTCCTTTGTAAATAACTTCTTTTTGACATTTAAACACATCTGAGATAGATAATACAGAATTTTAGTACATAATTGCGATGTTAGAAACAGGTGCCGCTAAACACGCATTTTTACATGTCAACTAAAGTTTGATAAATTATATCATTAGCAAATTCATAAAGGACTAAAGTTTGATAATAATTATATCATTAGCAAACTCATAAAGACTTAGATGAATTGGGAATGGAAAAGATATAGACACATTTACGTTATATGGTTGTTGTTTACTTGTTAAATAACTTCTTTTTGACATTTAACACTCTAAGATAGATAATACAGAATTATATAATACATAATTGCGATGTAAAAAACAGGTGCCGCTAACACGCATTATAACAAGGCAACTAAAGTTAGATAAAATTTTCACATAGTAACCCTATAAAGGAATACAAATAAATGGAAGAAATATAGAATTAGATCTTTTGCGTTAATGGTGTCTGTTTTACTTTGTAAATAACTTCTTTTTGACATTTAAACACTCTAAGATAGATAATACAGAATTTAATACATAATTGCGATTGTAAAATTGGTGCCGCTAACACGCATTTTACATGTCAACTAAAGTTTGATAAATTCTCGCATTAACCAAACTCATAAAGACTTGGATGAAAATAGAAAAAGAAAGAATTAAACAATTTTGCGTTAATGGTGTCTCTTTTCCTTTGTAAATGACTTCTTTTGACATTTGTACACTCTGTGATAGATAATACAGAATTTTAATACATAATTGCGATGTTTAGAAACAAGAGCGGCTAAACACGCATTTTTGCAAGTCAACTAAAGTTTGATAATTATCACATTAGCAAACTCATAAAGACTGGATGAATATGAATGGAAAAGAATAGACTCTTTACGTTAGTGGTGTCTGTTTTCGTTTGTAAATAACTTTCTTTTTGACATTTAAACACTCTGAGATAGATAATACAGAATTTTAGTACATAATTGCGATGTTAGAAACAGGTGCCGCTAAACACGCATTTTTATGCAATCAACTTAAAGTTGGATTAATTCTTACATTAGCAAACTCATAAAAGTTCAACATAAAGGGAAAAAAGAAAAGAATCAGACACTTTTTGCTTAATTGTTTCTTGTAATGATCTTTGACATCTACACTGTTCTCCGAAAAAAAAAATTGATACAATAAACATTCTGACCTTCCGATTGCAATTGCTCTTGAAGATAACACTGTGTACTATCTATTCCTGTGTGATAGATATACAGAATTTTAATACATAATTGCGATGCAAAAAAACAAGGTGCCACTGAACACGCATTTTTACATGTCAACTAAAGGTTGATAATTCTCACATTAGCAAACTCAAACGATTGACATAACATGAAGAAGGTAAGAATTAGACTCTTTTGCGTTAATGGTGTCTGTTTTCCTTTGTAAATAACTTCTTTTTGACATTTAAACACTCTAAGATAGTAATACAGAATTTTAGTACATTAATGCGATATAAAATCTGGTGCTGCTAAACACGCATTTTACATGGCAACTAAAGTTTGATAAATTTTTCACATTAGCAAACTCATAAAGGCTAAAAAAGAAAAGAATCAGACACTTGTGCGTTAATTGTATCTCTTTTCCCTTGTAAATGACTTCTTTGGACATTTGTACACTCTGTGTAGATAATACAGAATTTTAATACATAATTGCGATGTAAAAAACAGGTGCCACTGAACACGCATTTTTACATGTCAAACTAAAGGTTGATAACATTCTCACATTAGCCAAACTCATAAACGATTGACTAAACATGAAGAAGTAAGAATTTAGACTCTTTTGCGTTAAAAAGTGGTGCTCTGTTTTCCTTTGTAAAAACTCTTTTTGACATTTAACACGTCTAAGATAGATAATACAGAATTTTAGTACATTAATTGCGATATAAATCTGGCTGCTAAAACCGCATTTTTACATGGCAACTAAAGTTTGATAATATTTTCACATTAGCGCAACTCATATAGGCTAAAAACGAAAAAAGAATCAGACACATTGTGCGTTAATGTATCTCTTTGCCTTTGTA